>JAYMSW010000193.1:0-27782 GCA_036897725.1 Erodium texanum
CGTCTCTTGCAGCTTCTGCTGGAACATTGATTTCGCCGCGTTGAGCTCCGTTAACGCCAATTCCTTGTCGCGAATCACGGCGGCGATGTACTCTTGCTGCTTAGCGTCGGATTTCGATAGCTCTTCGAGTAATTGATCTCTCTCCCTCTCCATAGCTTCTTGTGTAGCTTTAGCTTCAGCGAGAGCTCTCTTCGCTGCCATGAGCTCCTCTTCCTTGTCCCGCGACTCACCATCACCGTCACCATTTGATCGGACACTGGACCCACCCTTCTTTTTCGCAGAAACGATTGTTCTCGATGATCTGGAAACCAAATTGCCTCTGAACATAACATTTCTGCAAAAGTAACACTCAATTACATACAAATCATGACTATAAGCACATGGATTGAAATTGTTGTGGTTTCTGCTTACCTTCTTCTGAGAGAAGCGTTTCTGAAACCTAATTGATGGCATTTATAACAGGAGTTCAAGCTCGGGCCGTGTTGTGCCCCAGAATCAACCCACGTAATGGACCTTAATGTTCCATCGGGCGATAAAAATGTGCCCATCTCTTCCTGTATCATAAAATAATCAGAATTCTCAATCCTACCCATTGAGTCTCCCAAATCAATCATGCTCAAATCTTAACATGCCATGAACTATTGAGAAATTGAAACCTATATACACACAATTATTCATCAAACATGATGATTATAGAGCCCAGCAATACCTGGAAATCAGAGATTCAAACCCACTTCTCACTGAAACAACGAACAACAAGTGATGAGAAATTTTATCAGAAACAAAGCACAAAGGAGAGAAATTGAAGCAAACCCAGTTGAGAAACAGGATTGATTACGAAGAAACACACGGATCAAACCAGAAAAAGATTTAGGGGTCACCTGGGTATGATGATGAGGCGGTGAATTTGAGCTTCAAGTGGTTGCTAAAGAAGGATCGGAGAATGCATGATTAGTTCTATGAGGAAGCGTGAGGATTGATGGGTAATTAATTGTCATGAAAGAGAGAGAAAGAGCAGAAAATTAAGGAGAGATGCAATGGCGCAGAGAGAAAGGCGTTTATATGGTGAAAAGTGAAGAGAGACGCAGAACAAAACGGCTTCAATTCTGCTCTTCCTCTCTCTCTTGTCTGTGACTCTCATCACAACTACATTACATATTAAGATCGTGATTTTATCCAAAATGTATGTAATAAGAAATAATCTAAACTTAATAGAACAATTTAAACACATCAACAGTGCCATGCATATCTATGTGGCAATCTCATGGTAAGATTTCAAATAATAGATATACGCAAAAAGTTTCCTAAATTGACACCTTTTTTTTTTATATAGATTGCATCAAATGTTGGGTAATTTTAGTTGGTTAGTTTTTTTTTTTTTAATGTAAATGCCGTAAATAACACAGTAAACAAATCCTAACACGACTGGAGAAACAACTATTTTAACTATTAGATTAGTCCTGATGGATTGGTTGATTAGTTTATAATGTTTGATTATTTATTTAGTGTAACAGTGGACATAAGTAAAATATAACAAACAAATATGTGGAAGGGAAGGGTATTTTGGTAAATGACACCTTGCCATTCTCACGGGATAACTCGTGGGAAGGTACCGGTTAAAGCGAAGAGGCTTTTATTACAGATAAATCCTCTTTTTCCAAGAAAATTGCATAAACAAAAAACAAATCGAACAAAGTGTCTTTTGTAAGAAAAGTTGGTGATTTTTCACATGTCCTTTTTATTCGTGACTCACTCGATCGATCTAGCCGTTAATTTCAATTTTTCTAACTTGTGACTTACTCAACCTCGCCCTATCATTATTCAATCACACGTTTCCTTGGTGTACTTCTGTTTCTCTTTCTTTCCAAATAAAAGTTGTTATTAGAATGAACAAAATACTACACATATAAGCATTTTTTTTTTTATAAAAACATTGTGTATATATCATTCAATTACACATTTTATCGGTATATTCTATAACATAACTCGCGTACTACCAATTAGGAAGACACTAAAAGACATTAAACAAACTTAACATTAACAACCACAATAAACGCATAAAACATAATTATATACAAAGATATCGTTGTTGAAACTCAAAACTTGATCTCATGGATTCAAGTTCAAGTGTTTGGCCAGTTAAACAAACGAGCTTTGATAGTATTTAACATGTTTCATATAATTGATTATGCATTAAACAAGTTAATATAATTAATAAAACATATTGTGTTCGTGTTATATTTAATTAACACGTGCAATAGATAAATATGTAATGGATACCATAATCAAATATGCCATTCTCACTACAATCCAACTCATCTCCTCACATTTCATATTAGTTATATCGTAACTAAGTGTACATTTTGTTTTATTATGCTAACCAACTATTTAAGTATGGTAACTAAGTAATCAACATTATATAGTTGATATTTCATTAGAACTAGCTTCATAAAAATAAAATGAACTTCATTCTGAAGCACTTATATCTAACAAATATGATACTTAGAATGGAAGAGAATTTCATTTCAAATCATTTTTTAGGCAGCTTATATATTAATATTTATTTATTTATGTACCTGTGAAAACAAGAGCAGCCACAGCAACAATTATGTCCACTGGGACAGCCTTTGTTGACACCAAAATAAAACAAACAAATATCTTTACTTAAAAAAAAAACAAATATCTATATACATAGCAGAATCATTCATACATAAACAATGAAGGCCACACTTAAATAAGAACCTTCCAGCCAAACAAATAAATAAGAAAGAGACATAGTGACATCAATCTAAAATCTTACAATATTAAAAGCTCGTCCTTGTCTCTCACTTTCATCACTCAAACATTTTTATGACATCAGAAGGGCCACAGAATCTATGTTTCAAAAACATCATGTGTATAGATATATATAGTGGCAAACAAATGTATCACCCTTGTCTGTTCCCAACACTCACAATTAGTCAATTACTACATCATTGTCACAACCAGATACCATAATGACACCTGGCCTGTTGGTTTGGCTGCTTTCAGCTCAACTTGTATAAATAAAACAATAAAATACAACAAATCATCAAAGTAGTAACCAAACAAGGAAGAAAAAAGACAGGCTTTTTCTGACATTTTATATAGTATCTACAATAAAAGCTTGTCTCTGTCTTTCAGCTTTCACAGTCCACACACATACACTTTCATGACATAAGAGGGTCATAGAATCTGAAAAGAAATTATATTTATCTATAAATTAAGATTCTATGGAACCTTCTCTTCCATGTTCTGTCCTTTTCAGACATCTTCTCCATCCAATAAAAATGCAAGTACAAAAATTTCAACTACAAGGGCACTAAAAAGGAGATATGAGTAAATAAAGTTAGTGCATCTCCTACCTAAGCCTTTGCCAGTGACCCCATAACCATCTTTTTTCCTTGAAAAGATACTTCTTTTGGCTCTTCCTATTCTTCCTGAATTTCACTACAAAGATTTACAATTATGTACTTTTCCTTCCCTGAAAATGACAACAATGGCCTCAGTTCACAATGAACTAGAACTAGCCGCCTGGGGTTATTTGTCTTTTTCTGTCTTGTTTGACAAATTGGAAGAGACGTCATAGAAAGATGGGCAAAAACAACGGATGGTTAAGCATAGACTGAGTAGGCGATTTTCAGTTGGGAAAGGATCAAATACTTAATCACAGAGAATAGCATTGTGTCCCTTCAGGTAGATCTCTAGGCATTGGGAAAGCAGTAACATATCTTTGAGGAGCAAGTTTTAGTGCAGTCATTGCAGTGCCAGGGTGTGAGGATCCTGAAGTACTTGCCTGTCCCCGCATATGGAACTTGGCAAAACGGTTTAAGACAGAGTTCCTTTCCAAGTCCTGGTTATCCAACCTTATGTCTAAAATGGTTGCGCTCTCCAATCTGCACGAATAAAACACAACAAAACTTAAGGTAGGCTTTATCTTATCGAATAGCATGTGCCATACAGAAATACAGAAGATACTAAAAGGTGCAAATGTCACAACTTCTCATACCTTGAGAAGTCTTTTTCCAGCTTCTTTGCTCTCTCAGCAAAGCCTTCCATAACATTTACAAGATGCTTATCACCTTCAAAAGCTTTGTGCTTCTCACAAGGCCTGAACAATTTTATAGAATTCATCATTTGGACACCATAAACCCATATTTCAATCTATTTTACAAAATTTGAGAATGAGGAAAAATGGAGGCACATCAACACTTCAGTTAGACTTACATGTCTTTATTGTCTGAGGCTGCATGTAACTCATTTCTTGAGCAGTTGGTCAAACTGCATGCATCGCCTAATGCCAATTTAGTAACAAAGTAAGCCACACTATCGCATCGTGAACCAGCATCTCCTAGAAGAATGGATCTTGGTGCAGGTCTAAGTAATTGCTGCATAAGTTGTGTTGTTCGGATCAGTCTTCTCCTTGACCGGTGATGCATTTGCTGCCCTTCTCCAATCAATTCAGTATCATCCTCAACCTATCATTAGAGATATGATGAAATAAAAATTTACTCAGGTGCCAGAGGGCTTATATCTAAACGATACACCCATACTAAATGTTGTAGTTATGAGTGCACCTTCTCAACCAGATGATTTGTAGTGTGTGCCCAGTCTTGCTCCGCCATGCTGCATTGAAAACAAGTTACTATATATTAGAAAAATGAACACGCTAACAGACGAAAGTAAGAGTGGTGATAGTCAGAAAGTTTCCCTGGCAATAACAGCCCACATAAAATGGCCAGTGCAGAAATAACTAATTGTAAATCGATCTCCTTAGTAAACAGATCAAATTTAGAAAGGAATAATTCTAACTACTAAACCTTGTGGATTATAATATATACCTGATGTCTTCGAGCCTATGGGAACCCTGTGTAACTTCTACATGCCACGGTATGAGCTCAGATTTTATTGTTTTGCGCTTCTTTGTTCTTTTATCATCCCCACTTTGGTTGGCAAGATCTGAAGGCAACACACAAGGAGCTGGAAAGTTTTCACTTGCTACTAAGCTAGCAGTCGGGCTTGGAAAAATGCTTCCAACCTGCTTCGAAACAGCACCACCAACATGCTCAAGAGAAGTATTATTAAGCATATTTTGAGATAGCTTCCCAGCAGAGAACTGCTCTATGGCTGCCTTCGAAAGTCTTGCATCGTATGTTGGTACCATCTGCCCATTCTGATTAAATTTGTCGATCCCCTGAGAAGGTTGGGACGCTGGTTTTGCTAAGAAACCTAACAGTTTGGAATCTCCAGATGGAGATGAGCTAGGCTGTAATGAGTTTGGTCCAATATGCATATGGTTTCTGAACTTTGAATCATGTTCAGACACTGGCTGCTGCACCGCAGAATCACTTACCTGCTGAACATTAGTAACATCATCATCTTCATTATATCCCTTCACATCCCTCTTATCCATCTCTCTTGAGTTCTTCATTGCCTGTCTTTGGTGCAAAAGAGTGTGCTTCTGGTCTAGAGTCTGAGAAGCCCTCAAAGAACGGCCAAAGGATTCGAGATTTCTCTCAGCATCAGCCGAGGCATTGCTGTCACCATGCAATGAATCGGGATCCTGGTTAGAATGAGCTGGGATATGCTTCAAAGCAGTTTCTTGGCCTGCAGAAAGATCACCACTCTGCAAAGAATCCTGTATTCCAGATGATATTTCATGCTTGGACCTCTGTTCTTCTGGTTGCTCCTCCCCATATTCAGATCCTTGTGAATTCATAGAACTCACACCCAAGTCTGGTGATACCACTTTTCCTTTCTGAGAATTTTGGACATTTAGCCCCTGTGAAGACCATGGAGTGTCTTCCATGCCATTCTTTGATGGATTTATGGAGGAAACAGCAGATGGAAATCGCGAAGTTGGCACATTTTTCCATGCATTTTGAATTCCACTCTTCTGAGACATGCTTGACATAGAAGGTTGACAAAACGATGTAGTTTCCAAAATTGGAAATGGTTGACCAAGGTAGGTGGGGGACTGTTGAGAAGTGTCTTGAGAAGAAACAGGGTTAAAAGGAGCAAATCTGCTAGAAGTACCTGTCAGAGTTGCCTGTGAAGATTCACCAACCACACGTGCATTGGGCATATGCTGCACTTGAGGCTGATTTCTCACATGAGATGAACTAGATGTCAATGTAGCATCAGAGCTTACATGCATATTCGTGTATGAGACATTTCTTTGTCCAAGATTTGTAGATTTATTATCCCAATGTGCTCTTTGAGAGAACTCATTTGGAGGCGAAGACCGAACAGATGGCATTGAGTCCAACCAAGCCTGATTTTTTAATCCTGACTCAACATTGACTTGTCTTGGATTTATATTTAGATTACTGCCGATCTGTGGTGAATCTTGAGCAGGAGAAAAATGGTTTAAGTTGGGGTTCCGTTGAGATGGAGGGGCTAGTTTCAAGCCAAAACCATGAGAAGCTGAAGATTGGTCGAACTGATCAACTTGAGAATTTGCCTTTGGCATCTCAGATAAGGAGTGATCGGTAGAGCCAAAATGTGCCATGGGGCTATCTTCCCTTGATTGATCAACCTTGTGAAGAAGGTCAAGCATATGTTGACTGCCATTGTTCAGATGAACACAATTATAAGATCACAGGGTAAGAGTGTGAAAAGAAGTAATATACAAACAATTTCAGACATGTAAAGAATCACAAAACAAGAAATGAATATGGTAGCATGCAGTATATATAAGGCCCATAATATCTAGAAATCATGAATAGACTAAAATAACAAAGGTCTTGAGGGTGAAAGCAATCAAATGAAGGCCATTTGAGTAAAATTTGATTGAAGATATCAAATATTATATGAATAACTTTTTTACCCCTCCTGGAGGCATGTCCGAAGTCTAACTGGGCGACAAAAATCTTGGTGTGTTTTTATTTATTTATTGTGCTTCCGTTAGTTTGCATTTATAGCATAAACAATGACAGCTAACAAACTCCTACTTTCACATCATATAAAAAAAATACCTTGTTTGAACAGAAACATTCTGACAATCAGGCCCAACTGAACGGCCAAATGTAATGGATGTATTGGATCGAAGATCACCACCATAAACTGAATCATCTAATCCTTTTGATTTACCTTCAAAATTAGGTAAGCGCCCCTGTGACAGAAGACATTTACTATTAATTAAAAAATTTCTTGACAAAAAAAAAAAAAAAAAAAAAAAACTAAAAAGCAAGCTCAATGAATATTAGGGACGACATTCACCTTGTATGAGTTTATGGCATTTTTAGAAATATTACCCATAAGTCTGAGCTGCCCACCAAGTCCTTGATCGAAACCACCAAATCCTTTGGAGTCATTAAAGTTCTCAAATGACTTACTTGATCCCTCGTAAGAGTTTCCAAAACTTTGGGCACTGCTTATCATTTGATGCTGCGTTTTTCCGCCAGTGTCATTTTTGTAGTTGTTCATGGAATGCTTCATGTAATCGGTACCCTCCCGTGTTCTTTCATCGACTTCTAGTTGGGCCTTAGTAGTAACTGTACTTTGTACAAAACCAAGATGGTGCACTTGCGAATCTTTTCTCATGGGATTATCGATCTGAGAATTTTGTTGTTCCAGTCGTCCAGTCCAAAGATTTCTCTCATGCATTGTTCCATTAACACTGTCTGTCCAGAAAATTTCCAGTTTTATGTTAAGTGTTAAATCTGATAAAAACAATTCTACCAGGTAAACGGGAATTAGTACTTCTACCTTTTTGTTTGTAGAACTGTTGACCAATATTGTTGTGTGAAGCCACTCTCCGCTGCTGTCCATCACTTTCTGAGTTCTCATTACTTTGACCAGCCCATGCATTTTCCAAATGTTTTAGTGGTTGACTTATCTGATTGGATTGCTTTGAGTTACTATCTAACCACTCACCAGCATTTTTGGGAGAGGCCTGAAAGGAGTCATTAGAAGCATACTGTCGCCGACCTTCTCCCTGTTGAGTAGAAGATTGGAAGTCTGATTGCTGAAAACCAGGGAAGTTAGACTTCACACTCGAATCATTGAACATGGGCAAAGATTTTGAATTTGAGGAGGCACTCTGCAAATTGTTATCAACCCAACCTGTTTGTGGCCTCTCTTCATTCATGAAATTTGAAGGTTGATTATTAGTTGACGGGTTGGTACTCTGAAAAGTCAACCCACTCCATTTCTCCTGACCCCCATCATCACTATTAGAAGCTTCTGCTACAGCAGATTGCATAAGGGCACTCCAGCTCCCACTCTGAAGTGCACTCGAAAAATCTGATTGTTCCAACATACTCCCAAAGCCTCCATCTCCCATGTCAAGGCTTCTGCCAAAACCACTATCCCAACCATTATCATCCATATTGTACAGAATTTTCTGTTCCAGTGGATCTAGAGGAACTTGAGAAGGACGAAGCTGCGTAGTATTTTGATGCATGATTTCACGGTTACCACTCAGATCTTGTCTTTCATTAAATTCTGGTAATGATGAATTCATTTGCAGAAAATTTTCATTCGGTACTTGCCCAAAATCATTTTTCATTTGAAATCCATGTCCTGAAAGAAAACCTCCTTCAGACGTGTTAACGTTGGATGAAGAAACACCATGATTTCTAGGAAGGGAATTACTGAATGCTGATGAGTGGATAATAGACATCTGAGAGTCACGAGACATCGCTTGCAGATTATAATATTGACTCCCATTACCTCCTGCACTACCAACAGGAGTACCATGCAACGATCCATGAAGCTGCTGAGGAAATAGACTAGCAGATTGCATGGTTTGATTTTGGTCTTGTGGGAAAGCTTGTCTGTGAGGATGTCCTTGCAGAGATGGAGACAAACCATGCTGCATCATGTTCATTAACATCTGTGGTGAATCACGAACAGGCGTTCCATTGATGAAGAGAGGAAGCTGACCCCCAGAAGCCTGCTGAGCAGCTGCAGGGTGCTGGTTTAAGGAATTTTGCTGTCTTGCCTCACCTAATTGGTAAAGTTGCTGCTGTCGTTGCAGTTCTTGCAACTGCTTATAAGTCATGTTCTGCTGCCACATCTGCATTGTATCAACCTTCTAAATTCCTATCCAGCATTCTCAATCATATGTCACAACCAGCCAGAACCAAACTCTATTGCGATCCTTCAAAGCTCCTTTTACAGCTCAGTTGACTACTAAATAAGCAAATATATTGAAAATGAGAACTACAGAGGTTATAAAGACAGCAAATAGAACCTTTTTACCACGCTGAACCCAAACAAGTAATTTGTACAGGCAGAACAAAAAGTCCACATCAAACAAACAAACCCCACAAACACAATTAACTGTACCAAATACCCATTTCCCAATAAAACCTACCATTTGCAGGACAATTAAGCATAAGTTAAAGCTCAGGGAGCAACAAAATGTTAGCAGTTTGTTCAAGCATTAGAAAACAACCAACATAAACACCTCAAAACTCAAAATCACCAAAAAAAACAAGCTTAGTTCATAGTTCTCAAACAGTGTGGTATAAGCAAGAGAGGGTCATGGTTCTAAAAAAGTTTGAACTTACTGATTTTCTTCCAAGTTGCTTGAATCGGACACCGAAAGGTGAGGACCTCCTTGCTCAATCACAATTCACTCATCCTTACCAAAACATAGCAGCTCCAATCTCTCTCTCCCTTTCTGGTCCGCAGTGCAGGGCAAAGACAATTTTTTCAAGAGAACCCAAGTAGATAAATAATGTGTTCAGAAAGAAACCTCCAAAACAGATTCAGAAATGCAACTCAATTCTCAAACGATTCGAATTCTGCCATTTCATCCGATTTGCACCAGCTTCAATAATTAAGAACCCAATTCCTTTCAGACCCAAAAACCAAATTTCTTTCCCGACATATAAAATCCAATCCTGCCAAAATTTGCTCTGATTTCGCAAGAAGTTTGAACGGATTCTAGACCGAATTGTACCTCAAATAAAAACGAAACCCCTCTTTCTTCCTCCTCAAATAGAAGCTTCTTCTTCAATCAAGCCGCGCATCGATCTATTACCTCCAAGGATTCGGGAATTTGAGCTCGGAGTCGCGGCGTAGCTAGGAAAAGACGAGGGCAAAAATGTAGATTGAAGTGGGCGCAGGAAGAGGAAGATGGGAGCTGATAGCAGACCATAGCAGGGTCTCGGATTGGGGTTGGAGATGGGCGTCAATGAACGAGGAAGATAAAGACAAGAAGAGATCTTATGGGCCAAACATATTGGGCCTTTATCTTCTGAATAGTCCAATTAAGAAGCCCATGTACCCATTTCACCATAGTTTAATTTAATATCAAAATTTAGAATTAATTAGTTGCAGAATTAAAATAATAATTTAGGCTAATTTTGATTATACGATAATTATATGTGTGGAAAAAAATCAAAATGAAATGGAACGTCATTATTATTGAATTTATGAAGTCAAATAAAACAAGATAGTTATCACTATTCGCATGCTTATAATAAAATTTAAATTAGAATAAAAATATTCTTAATTATGATTTTGATATTAGTTAGTCAATAAAAAACTTTATGCTTATAATTATTCTAGCTAATATCGTCTATTAACAGATTAAATTTTCTTATTCATATATTCAAAATTGCTAGTTTAACTGATCAAAATCTGATGACATGTACATCTATGACAAAACACATCACGTCACTTCTCAGGGGAGATATAAATACAGAGATGCTGATACTTTCAGACAAAAATCCCAGGTTCCAATCAAAAACAAGAGAAAGAGACTTGCTTTTGCAGCTTCTCTCTTTGTCTCTTCTCATTTCCCAAAAGACAGATATGCTTTTATGACATAATATGTTATTACAATATTCTCGGAAGCTTCTCTTCCATGTCATGTCCCACGTAGTACCATCCTTTTCAGAGATCTTTTGATGTCCCATAAATGCGCAAGTAAAACCCAAAATAGCATATACACGTGAGTGACAACCGACAAGGAAGATTTGCATGTCCCAAATTAGTAAGTTATAGTATATATTGGTGCAAGGCAAAGCAACCACACCTGTTCATGCAAAAGACACTTTTGTCCCCTTCCTATTTCCCTTCAGTTTCATGACAATATATACATGTTCTGAACTATATATATATATATATACTTGTTTCTTTCTTTTTCTCAACAATGACAACAATTGACCTTACACCTGATAATCACAGAGAAAAACATTGTGCTTCTTCCGGAAGGTTCCTAGGCATTGGAAGTGCAGTGACCCATCTCTGAGGTAAGGATTTTGGTGGGCTCATCACTGTGGCGGAAGATGAGGTACCTGATTGGCCCTGCATATGGAACTTGGCAAAGCGATTCATGACAGAGTATCTTTCTAAGTCCTGGCAGTTGATTTTTGTGTCTGAAAAGGACGAGCTCTCCAATCTGCAAATTAAACGGGTTATGGATCAAAAGAACATCTTGCAAATGTTGGTGACTTTCAGATCACATAACCTTAAAAATAGTCTCATAGTATTGGAAAGTTCTAAGTTCCATTTCCCTCAAAGCATGCCTCCCTACTAACTTGACTTGTAACTGTTAAAGAGTCCCACATCACCACTTAATAAGGTATCTTGGGGATTCCACTTAGAAAATTGGGTTTTTAGGTTGATTGGGCTTTAACATGGTATTAGAGCTTGGTAGTTGTGGGTTTGCACCCTCACAGGCAAAAGGCCCATTTGTTTTCCTTGTTAGCGTTTTAGGTGGGTTAGACTTTAACAGTAACAAATACAAAAGGCTCTTCTTCAGAGGATCAGATTTTCAGCAAGATTCAATGCTTGAGCTTTGCACTTGAGTTCCAGAAGGAAAAGCACTCCAGAGCATCTATCCTAAGATCTTGGATGTTGAATCCATTTAGCCTTTCTGTGTAATTTGTGCTCGCATGTTTTGTTACTACTCTCTCTGTATCTAAAGTTGGGTTTTCCTCCTTGGATTCCCTCTTTGATTAATGAAAATCGATTTTTATTGATAAAAAAAAACAAATACGAAAGGCATTGAAGTTACAAAATTCAAAACTTTTCATACCTTGAGAAGTTACTTTCCAGCTTCTTTGCTCTATCAGTGAAGCCTTCCACAACTTTTGTAAAATGCGCATCAGTCTCCAAAGTTTTGAGCTTCTCAGAAATCCTGAATATATTTTGCAAGATTACTTTCCAGAAGACCAAAAACCTGAGAACCTTAATTCATATTCCAGCTATTCAATGACTATTATTAGACCTATCCACATTCTCCTAAGTTTTGAAGAACAAAGGAAAGAAAAACCGTACCAAGTACATTAAAATACCAATACTCACATGTCATTATTGCCTAGGGCAGCATGTGAATCTTTCTTTAAACCATACGCCAAACTGCATGCATCACCTAAAGCAACTTTAGCAGTTAAGTACGTCACACTATCATATCTTGAACTAGCATCTCCCAGTAGAACAGATGCCGGTGGAGGTCTAAGTAGTTGTTGCATAAGTTGTGTTGTCCGGATCATCCTTCTTTTGGATCGGTGATGCAATGGCTGATTTTCTCCAATCAATTCAAAATCATCTTCAACCTGTCATTATAAATGAAAAAAGGCAAAATTACTTTTGGATGTCAAAATATTTAAAAGAAAGATGATCCATTTACTACACAACTATAAGTGCACCTTCTCAGTCAGACGATTAGTGGCATATGCCCAGTCTTCTTCTGCCGCACTACATTAGCAAAAGAAAAGTTTATTAGTTGGTAAACAAATATTAAAAGAAACTGGTGGCAAACAAAAAAGGACAAAAAAAAGATATGCACAGATGGAAGTGAAAGTAAATATAACCAAGAGTTTCCAAGTAACCACAATCCCCTAGCAAGTTAGTTATAACAACAAATACCTGACATCTTGAAGCCTTTCTGAACCTTGGGTTAATTCTTTGTGCCACGGTATGCGTTCAGATCCTATACCCTTACGCTTTTTTGCTCCCACACTAGGCATGATTCGATCCACAAGATCTGTAGGCAACACTTGAAGGGCGGAAAAGTTTTCATTAGCTACAGTGCTGCCAGTTGTACTTGGAGAAAAGTTTCCAACCTGCCCTGGAAGAGCAATGCCCCTATGATCCACAGCAGTGTCCATGGCAGTCTTTGCAAGCCTCTCATCATTCATTGGCTGCATATACACATTTCTAAAAGTATCATATGGTTTAAACCATGTTGGAGCCATATGCAAATTCACCTGGGGATTTTCACTGTGATTATACGCAACGCCTTTAGCTTGATTCTGAGACTCATTCTGATCATATGTGTAATTCCCATGTAAATGTTGGAGAACAGGTCGTGGCAAAGTTTTCCCAACCAATCCAACAAGTGTTTGGTCACTAAACCTTGAATTGGGATCATATATTGACTGTTGTCGTGCAATATCACTTATCTGCTGCACATTTGTAACACTATCAGCTTCATTATATCTCCTCACAGCAGTCCTACTTGGATCAGTCTCTGCTGACCTCTTCATTGCCTGCACTTGATGCAGTAGAGTGTAGTTTTGATGTAAAGTCTGAGAGGCTCCTGAAGAACCGCCAAGAGATTCAAGATTTCTTTCAGATACAGCAGAGGCATGGTTGTCACTTTGCAGTACTCTATGAGGGTTTTGCTGGTAGGAGTCATGTAGACCACCACTTTGCAAAGTATCGATTATTTCAGATGACATTTCTTGCCTGAACATTTGTATTCCTGGTTGCTCCCCATAATCAGTACCTTGTACATTTGTAGAACAATCACCCAGGTCCGATGAAACTGTCCTACCTTTTGGAGAAGCCAGTGAAGTGGTTTCCATGCATTGAGAAGCTGGTACATTTTTCCATGTATTTTGAAGTCTTGCCGACACCACACTCTTTGGTGACATGTGTGGCATAATAGAAGGCTGAGAGAGTGATGCAGTCTCAAAAGCTGGAAATCGTTGACTGAAAGGGTTGGTGGACATCTCTTGAGTAGTATCTTGAGAAGAAGGATTAAATCTGGTAGAAGTGTCAGTCAGAGTTGCCTGTGAAGATTCAATTCTTACTGGTGCATTCATGTGTTGTGCTTGAATCTGACTTTTAACATGTGCTCTTTGAGAGAACTCATTTGGAGGCAATGACCGAACAGGTGATGAAGAATCCAGCCAGCCTTGATTTTTTACCCCTACTTCACTTGGATTTACATTACTGGCCCCATGTGGATAATCCTGAGGAAGAAAACAGCTTGAGTTTGGGTGTCTCTGAGATGGAGGCGCTAATTTCAAACCAAAACCTTGAGAAACAGAAGATCGATTCAACATCTGAGCAATGTATGAATCATAAGCATCTATCTTGGGACTCTGAGATAACGAGTTATGGTCAGTGCTAAGATGAGCCATGGGGCTGTTTTCCCTTGATCGATCAACCTTGTGAAGAAGCTCAAGCATATGCTGGCTGTCATTTTTCAGTTAAAAAGAAATATGAAGGTTATGATAAAAAATATATAAAAAAAGTGCTCTGGATGAAGGAAAAAAATATCCAGATAAAGACAGACACATATATTGTCAGAAGTAGAGTTGAATTCCCTAAATCAACAACAGTATGCAGTAATTAGATAATAGTGAAGAAGGCCTATGTGGTTTGAAGAATATGAATGGACTATTATAATCAAGATATCTAGGGGAAAGCAACTAGGGTGCTGTGCATGTTGGGAATCTTGCTGAACCACAAATCTTAGTACATGCTATTTTCAATCTTATTTTCTTGTATTGTTTATATATGTGATTAGCATTTATTGCCTGATATAAAAACTAACATAAATTACAACCTAACAAATACCTTGTCCGAGAAGCAACACTCTGACCATTAGAATCAACTGTTTGACCAAATTTAGTAGATGAAGTTGATCTAAAATCATCTCCCAGAACCGCCTGCTCTGATGCTTTTGAGTTCTCATGAAAATCAGAAAGCCCCCCCTGTAAGTGATGAATTATGAGTTTGCTAGTTAATTTTAGAAGGGAAATAAACTAGAAGATATAACTCAGTGAGTAGTAGGAACTATATTCACCTGGTTCATGTCCATGACGATTTTAGACATTTCATCAGTAACAATGGAGTTCCCAACATGCCCTTGCTGGGGACTACTCAATCCCTTTGAGCTATAGATAGCATTGAAGTTCTTGTAAGCAATATTTGCTCCCTCATAAGAGTTGTTAATAATGTGGTTTCTACTACTTGACAGATGCTGCGTTTCCTTACCACTCTCATTTTCATTGTTATTCATAGAAAAGCCAAACTGCTTCATGTAATCAAGCTGATATACAATTTTTTGATCAGGCAGGTGGGCCTTACAAGTACTTAGATTGGGTGCAGCTGCAAAGCGGTTCACTAGTGAATCTTCTCTCTTGGAATTATTAGCGCAAGAATGTAGCTGCTCCATTTGTCCAGTCCATAAATAACCATCAAGATCCCTCCCCTTATCCATGGCTGAATTGACATCATCACCTGTCCAATAATTTTCCACAAATTCAAATTAGTATTGATTACTGATACAAACATTTCTACAAGGTAACGATACAAAAGCACAATACTCATACCTTTTTGTTTATTACACAATTGACTAACTTTGTTGTGCAAGGCCAGCCCATGCATATAACTTTCAGGGTGCTCATCATTCGGTCCAGCCCATGTATTTTCCAAATGTGTCATTGGTTGAATCTGTTGACTTATCTGATTGGATGATATTCGTTGTGGGTTATAATCTGACCACTCACCAGCACTTCTGGGAGAATTCTGAAAGGATTTATGAGAATCAGAATTGTGCAGACTCTCTCCATGTTCACTTGAACTTTGGAAGCCTGACTGTTGGAAACCCGGAAAGCTAGAGCTTATGCTGGGATCATTGAGCATAAGGTGGGGTTTTGAATTTGAGGAGGCACTTTGCAAGCTGCTAGCCCAACTTGGTTGTTGCCTCTCTTCACCCATAAACTTTGATGGCTGATTATCGGTTGATAATTCTGTACTCTGAAAAGTCAAGCCACTCCATTCTTCCTGAACCCCAGTATCACAACTAGAAGCTTCTGCTACAGCAGTCTGCATAAGAGCACTCCAGCTCCCACTCTGAAGTGCACTCAAATAATCAGACTGTTCCAATGCACCCCCAAAGCCTCCAGCATCCAAGTCCATGCTTCTACCAAAACTGTCGTCGTCCATATTGTATAAAATTTTCTGTTCTAGTGGATCTAGGGGAACTAAGCCCTGTTTAGGGCCAAGCTGAGTTGTCTTTTTCTGCATGGTCTCAAGGTTATTAGCCTGCTCTTGCCTGGAGTTAAAATCCAGCAACGATGCATTTGTATGCAGAATATTCCCACGCTGAGAAGAAACTTGCCCAAAAGCATTTTTCACTGGAAATCCCTGCTTCGAAGCAAAAGCTCCCTGGGGCATGCAGAGATTGTTTGAAGACAAAGTATCATGATTTCCAGGAAAAGGATTACCAAATGTTGGCTGCATATAAAGTTTCTGAGTCGGGTTTCCACGAGACATCCCTTGCATATGACCATATTGTTTCACCAAACCTCCTGCACTTCCAACAGGGGTGCCATGTAAAGAGACACCAAGCTGCTGAGAAATTAGATCCATAGAATGTATATTTTGATTTTGTTCTTGTGGAAAAGCCACTCTGTTAGGAACTCCTTGCCCAGGAGCTGAAATACGCTGCGTCAGATTCATAAACACCTGTGATGATGAGTCACAAACAGGTGTTCCATTGATTAATAGTGGAAGCTGACCCACTGCAGCCAGTTTAGCATTTGCAGAGAACTGGTTTACTGAATTCAGCTGTCTCGGGTCACCTAATTGTTGAAGCTGCTGCTTTCTTTGTAGTTCTTGCAGCTGCTTGAACATTCTAGTTTGCTGCAATATCTGCATGTCATTAAAACCAGACTGCTGTATCGATGGAGTTTGTGAGGTACTCAGTTGTTGGCCTCTCACCAGCTGCTGCTGCTGCCAACCAAGGAAGTTAAAATCAGAGGAAGCTTCAGCAATTTCAGATTTTTCTGAATTCGTTGTCAGTGTGGGACTTTCTGCAGAAACTGATGTTGAATTACGCCAACCAATTTCTGTTTTTGCATCTGAACACAGCCCCTGATTTTGCCATCTCTGAAAATTTTGCTGACCATGGGTGTAGCCATTTGAATTCAACGAGTTGCTTCTGGAGAAATGTCCAGAAAACTCAGGCCTTGGATTTAATTGCTTAAATGTTTGATCAAATGGAACTTGCCGAAATTGATTGACATTTCCCACCACAGAATCTGCACGCCAAAATTGATAATATTGTTTTAGTAAGCATTAACGGTTCACTATACATCTATATGCTTGATGCCAAATCAAGACACAATAAGAGGGAAAATGTTGTCCCCAGCAATAGCATGGTGGTAAAACAATTGCAATATGACAATCAACATTGAGAAAACAGTAACCAATGGAAAATATATGACCAAAATGACCATACCTGATTGTGGTATGTTGTCATTATTTAGACTGAAATGCAGAGGTTCCCCATTTTGTCCCCGGTAAGAGACTTGCTGTTTGTAATTAAGCACTGGTCTACCGACAACAACCCTTTGAGATGTATTCAGACCAGGAGAAGAGTTGCTCAGTTCAAACAAACTGCGCAACCTGTCCTCAACTTCGTTGCCTGGCATAGAAATATAGGCCTTGCAAAGGTAAAAAGCATATGTGTTATGACATATACCTAATCATGGGTAGCATACATCAATAGATTAACTTAAGTAGTGAGAGGAAGAGGTGAAGAAGCTAAAAAGGAAATAGAAACTGTCTTGTGAAGGTTAGATGGCTATTTTGGAATTCATATTACAGAAGAATCTAAGAAATGTAAGATAGTATGAAGTTTCAAATGTTTGATCCTAATGCCAGCAGAACAGAATGCTTCATCACAACCAATATCAATTAACATTAGCAGACTTCAAATTCCCATGGGAAAGCTCAACCTCCGTAACACTCTAATTGACTACTAACAAAACAAATTTAAAACATTCCAACCAGAGAACTATTATCAATTGCATAAAAACATGAGCGGAAACTTTGAAAGCTTCAATACAACAACCAACCCATTTATACACTAAACTCAAGCAATTAATCATCAACATAAAGAAGGAAAAATCAATATGCAAGTTATGGAAGAAGAAGAAGAAGAAAAAAAAAAACACTCTTCAAAAACCCTAAATATTGAAATCAGAGATCAAAACAAACAAACCCAAAAAGCACAATTCACTACTCCAGTCTCTCCGAACACCCAGTTCACCAACCCAACCCTTCCCAGGTCAATCAGACTCTAATTAGAACCCAGAGAAAAACAGAAATTGGCAATAGTTTTGTTTTCAGCTCCAATAGGACCAGCTGAAAAGCGTAGAATTACCAAAACGAGACCCAGAGGGGCAAGCAAGTAGAGAACAAGCTGAGTTCAGAGTTCAAAGCTATCTATCTAAGCAATAGAGACAGAGAGGGGAGGATTTAGGGTTCTCGGAGAGAGTGAACTTACGACGTCGTGTTCAAGCTCCTTGAAATGGCGATCAAAATGGTGAACTCTTTCCAAAACTGCAGCACCTTCCTCGTCCACTCCAAGCTCCAAAACGACGCAGCTTTAATGGCTTTATTCCTTCACTTACTGTAGCAAAGAGAAAAAAAAATCTCCTTTTATGGCTTGTGCAGAGCAAGAGACGAAGAGGAAGAGTAGAGAAATGTTGATTTTCAGACCAGAGGGCCGAAAATAAAGGTATCGGCACATAGACATCAATTTACTATTTTCTACCGAACTAAACAAAATTTTTTAAAAAAATCAGTAATAATGCAGCTCCGGTTCCGAACCTGTATCCTAGCCTTAGATCCGGTTTCAGCTTCGGGCTAGGAGTATCAGGACGGTTCGTCTGCCTTTGTTTTTGTCCGTCCGATCTGCAGACATGTATGTGATGGACGGTGTGATGTGAATGAGATGCACGCATGCGTTGGCGCGTATAATTCGATAGAAAGAAAAAAAGAAACGTGGGAAAAAGTAGTTTTGGAATATTCGGATACCACACGCTTTAGAGCGCGCGTAGCCTCACGGAGACACTTTATTGTTCAAGTCGCTTTTTTTTCAAAATAAAGCAATACTTTCTATTTTTCATTTTAAGCAAATAAAAACTATAATAACTGAATAATTAAAATCAAATCCTGACAGCAGTATCATAATAGGATTTCAAAAACACCAATGCATTCTAAATCTACAAGATACATAAATCCATTTCTGCAAAATTTGATTCCCATTGCTGTGAACCAGAGCATGCTAACAACGGTTTTTCACTAGTTTTGATCTCACTGCATGGAGATTTCAGAAGAAATGCAGAGATTCGAGTCTGCGCCACCACTGACCACGCTTTCACCTCTCCACCAATCAGCACAGAGTACCTAAATTACACAGTTTAAGGTATCAAAAAAGTAAAGCAAGAGCCTCAATGTAACGAGGAAATGTGAACTTAGTTTAGATGCTTACCTTGTCATTATGAGAGTCTATGATGGTTAAAGGCCACTGAAATCAGAAAAGAAAACGAGAGAATCGAATAAGTAGATCATTCAGAGATCAAATTTTCGAAGTTGCTGCTTATATGACATCACAATTAAATAGACTGAAGAAGTAAAGGGCAGAATACCGCGGTTCTGAGATCCCATAACATGACTTTCCCGTCAAAGGATGATGAGAGTAAATGTAGTGATGAAGAAGTGTGCCACTTGCAAGCCGATATCCAAGAAGTGTGGGTTGAGAATTGTTAGATGGGAGCAGAAGTTCCTATAATTAGAGGTTGCATATGTTTGTGAGATAGAGAGAGATGGAGAGAGTGAGAGGGTATGGAAAGTCAACCAACCTGGTTTGCGGGGATCCCATATTCTAAGAACTGGGTCGGAACCACCAACAGCAACAAGAGCAGAACCTTCACCTCCAACATCGAGGCAGTTAAAGGCTTTCCCGTAGAACTGTATACAGAAGATAGTTATAAATCTAAAATATAATGCGCACAGCTTTACACTATCTGCCTGGATTATATACATGACCCTTAATTATTATTCCATGAGTAATTTCAGATTAAGTGTAAATGTTTTCTGATCAATATTGCTAGTATAGTAGCATAGCAGAAGAAAACACCTCAGAGAATTGAGGAGAATTTCACCGTAAGAAACTGATTACTTATGCAAGGAAAATAATAGATTGAGAACAACTCGAGCATGTTAAGAATATTAATCCTACACCAGTCAATAATATATATTTTTTCTGAGCTATCATCGGATTATGTAGACTTCCCCCATTGTTATTAATGCACTGTATGATCACCATGATCTGACGGTTCACATTTGCAGGTATTAGATCTACATAGGCAAGACTTTGTGCATCACCTTGATATATTTGGCAAACAAAGACTCAAACCCAACATATTATTTTGGGGGGGGAATTAACAAGCTGAAAGATATTTAGATTGATGTGCGGAACAAATTAGTTTTACACGATTGTTAATGAATCCTACTCGTGTGTGTGTGTGTGAGAGAGATTTCTAACATACAGGGTTCCATAAATCTCTGCCTGTCTCAACATCCCATCTTCTAATAGAATGATCCCATGATGTAGAATAGATTGTTCCCCATTCTGGCCAGACCACAGAAGAGACGCATTGTGTATGGCCAACAAGTGTAGATACAGCTTCCCCCTGAAAGCCATGGAATACCACACATGGTTGCAAAAAAAAAAAAAAACAGGGAATCAAATATAACAGGAAAAGAAGTCAATAACATCTCAAGCTCCCATATGTTGAAGAAATGAACACAAAATACAAGCTTGTAAAGAACAATTTTCGAGATCTTTTTATGATATGAATGCATTGCCTTGCAGCTCTATACAAGGAAAAATATAGAATCTAGTCAGAACTTAGATAATTTCAAATCTCTTCTAACAGTAATCAATTAACCAAGATTAGCAAGAGTTATCAGAATCTATCGGTTGATTTTTCATGCCATGTGATTTCAGGTTCTTCATTTAACATGATCCTAGATACATATTTGGACATGCAAAAGTTTACTGCTCCCAATAACATTATGAACTGAGTTCATATTCAAGTTATGTATTCTTTTTTATTACTGGTAGTTACTCTCACTAGGAGCTGATCATTCTCCTCGAAAGCTTTGGGCAGCACAGTGAAACCATAGCACTCACATCCAAGGTCATTGGAAACCTGTAAATACCTCTAACTGGGATTCCTTATCTTCATTTTTTACTTTTCTCTTTTTAACTGCCACAAGATCACCGTCAGCATCTGACTCATTTGTCCGCCATATGTTGATGGTACAATCCCAGGAACCAGAACAAACCTATGCACATATATAAAAAAAGATGATAGAGAGTTAACACTAACCTTCAAGTTTAAAATGCCATAACAGATGAGTATCAAGAAGTGTAAGAAATGAATTAACCATGTTTCCAGAAATCTGAGCTGCAACACTCTGCACAGCCGCATTATGTCCACGCAATACTTTGTATGCCTTGATCTTTTTCAGGGACTCGTCTTCTTCCAACTGAAAAGGAGAGTGGCATATCAGCTGTCAGAAAATTAAAGTGAACCCTCCTAGCAAACCTCAGTGCACATACCTTCCATAGTCTCACAGTCCTGTCTTTTGAAGCTGTGGCTACAATAGCACTCTTTGCACCTGCATATAAATCAAGCCATAATCAATAGATGTATATAACAACTATTTATTTATATGAAAATGAATTAGCATTGTATAATACAATATTATGTAATAATATCCAATAAACACAAACCCTCAGGTGCATTACATATGGAACTGAACGGATTCAGCAAAGGAAAATATTTTAAAATGACTTTTTCTCACTCATACCATCTGCATTGACTACACTAACAGAAGTAACAGCACCACTGTGTCCTTCCAGCATGTGGGTACATTGTCCAGGAGCTTTCCATATCCTGACAGGATAAAACTCCAAATCAGCTGTTTATAACTTTGCAAATATCTTTCGGTTATGATACTTATTGTCTATTATATTTACCTTCCCAAACCATCATAGCATCCTGTTAAAATGAACCTGCCAGATAAAAGAAAGTAGCAAAGCTTTTAGAAACATTCAGTCCAGTTACTAATACAGTAGGTAATAAGTATTTAATTATGGGATAGGGTTATATTTCATGTTGATAATGGACTTAGTAAGGATACTTACTTTCCCTTCTCCGAATTAAAGCACTCTAATTTTATTGAATATTACACTTGTAGCAAACAATGTTAAATTTTCTGCTTCAACTAAACCAGAACAAAAATAAACGAAAGCAGCTTGTCAAGCATCTAAACACAAATTAATAGCATGAAACACGGGAACCATATAAGCATCTAAATAAAGTTAGACTGATATCCCGTATGTGCAACAACATAGTTTGGAACAGCATCCACGAAAGTGTCAAGTGTTTTCATATACTTACCCAGGATTAGAACCATCCACTGCACTGACCCAGTCATCATGTAAGGAAGGCTCTTCCTCTTTTCGTGGAACTACAGCTTTGATGTACTCAATTTCCAAAACCCTCTCCTGCAGTAGTTAGGCCATAGATCATAGTTTAGATAGTATCACATGCTGCTGAATTTTGAAGAAAGCGCCAACAGACAATTTAGAAGGCCTAATTCACCTAAATCTCAATCAACTATAAGCAATTATGCACCATTTCCAAGCTTTTCTTTGAATTGAACCAAGGTACCATCCCTAGTCCTGTTTCACTCTATTACCTCACATTACCTCATTGTTAACTTCAGTCCAATGGAAAATAAAATAAAAATCATAATTTTCAATGATTGTATGTTCCATAATCATGTGAAATTATGGTGATTCCTGTTTTATAGCCAATTCCTCCACCCTCAACCCCTCCACACCCCATTAAAGAAAAATAAAACATGATTCTTATTCCTAAAACATTCATCTCAGCAAAATAATATGCATCACACCACAATTATATCCAAAGATCACTTACCGCAGAAATGCTTTTAGC
Organism: Erodium texanum; assembly: GCA_036897725.1. NCBI lineage: Eukaryota > Viridiplantae > Streptophyta > Magnoliopsida > Geraniales > Geraniaceae > Erodium > Erodium texanum. Next base: position 23,046 of record JAYMSW010000193.1, read on the forward strand.
TAAAAGGAACTGCTCAAGCGCCAACCGAACTAGCTCTCCCTCAATTAGAAAATCAAAAGGCTCAGCCTCCCAATCAGGATTTGCTGCTCAAAATAAGATCAATAAATTCAGTTGCCACCAAATTACCACAACCCATATACATATACAGCTCCTACACATACACAGACACGATCAAATTGGAAAATCAGATAAATTTCGGAGTCAATGTGACGGAAAAGCACCTCCTTTGAGCAAATTGTTGACGATGGAGGAGAGGCGCAAACGGGTGAGGTTAGTGGGGATGGCAATGGCAGTGGGAGGAACTCTCAGTGGAGGCTTCAGCTTCGTGACGAAACGCACCTGAATCCTCCTTGACATCTCTTCCATGTCTCCTCCACCATCGATATCCATGACCACTCCTCGACCAATTAACCAGAAGCAGAGATGATGAAGATGAAGCTACGAGGTTTTACTAACTTCGCAAGAACGAGACGCATCCGAATGTAGGGTTTTAGGCCTTTTTAGCTTTCTACGCTCCGTTCATTGTCGTTTTGACATGTACTCAAAACGGTGCGTATCGCGTATAACGGTCAACAAGTCCAATGATGGGCAAAAGATGAAAGGTTAATTACATTGTCTATAAGCATATGGACCTATAGCAACTTTCCAGTTTTCACAAAAACACGCGAGCTAATGAAACCGATACATATGCATGACTATCCTTATAAATTTTTATGTATCATTATTGTATAAAATTGATAGAAACCATCCTAGTACAGAGTTTATGCTTGTGCACAATCCATAAAGGTAATTATGTGCAATTAATCCAAATATTAATCATCGCGTTAATGTTCTCAATGTTATTGAGGTCGGGTTGAATAATTTCGTTATCCATACCTCACTGCGCCCTGCACCCAATATAATTTTCTCGAATCTGAGCATTTCAGCACTCAAACTTCAGCCAAATAATTCAAACCCTAAAGCAGACATGACTGGTTCTTTTCATTGAATCAAAACACAAGTTCTTCTGATACAGCAAGTTACAGTTTCAATAGCAGGACATGGTATACAAACACATAACACACTGATAAGAGTCACCAGATTCATCAACACAGTGGCCACTTAACTTAGTTACACTTCTACTTAAACCTGCAATGGCCAAAACCCGTTATAAGGGATGGCCACGAGCGTATTCTTCAATCAGCTTCGCCACAGAGTTGGGCTTCTCCACATGAGGAAGATGCCCACAATTCGGAACCAGCTTCATCACTGCATTCGGTAGCTCACACAACAATCTCTGCATAATCAAAAAAACGTACGAACAACTTAGAGCTGCTCTATTTTGGAAACATGAGAGGCATGTAAGGATCGAAACTAACCACTAAGAGCTTGTAGCTGATGATCTGATCGTTCTCGCCACAGATGATAAGTACTTGATGCTTCACCTGTAGCATATCAAAAACAAGAGTTCAGCTATGAAAATGAAACCAAATCATGTAATTGAAAGGGATAATCTCACTAAACTACCCCTAATTATGCACCATTCTCAACTAACTACCCCCTAAGTTTAAAAAGTTAATTACAACCCCGAAGTTTATTTAGCCTCAATTTAACCCAATTCCGTCAACTTCTGGTTGTGATTTACTTGAGGGTATCTTTGTCATTTCACACCCCAAAAGTTCACAGAACTGGGGTAAAATGAGACTAAAAAAACTTAAGGAGGTTGTCAAAAAAACTTTTTAAACTTAAGGGTAGTTAGTTGAGATTGGTGCATACTTAGGGGTATCTGACTGAGATTATCCCTAATCGAAATGGAGAATTCATACTTTCTTTATCAGGGGAGTGACATCATATCCCCCGCTGATCATGAAATTAACAGTTGCATCTTCCCACCAAGGTTGAAGACAGTGTAAGCGGCCCACCTTGATGTCAAATAAGAAAGAAACGGTTAGTTTTCACTAATTTAAATTAACCAGAAGAAGAGTATTTCTATTTTTGGAGAAGGGCTTACATTAGTCCAATCCAGGCCTGTAGCTAAGGAAATGCCATTGAAAGCTAATATATTTGCATAAAACCGTAACGGGACACTCTTCAGTAAAGAAACCTGATCCAGATAGAAGGTTACATAAGATTAATCTTGTTAATTAACATATTTATTTGATTAATAAAATGAGGAAAAACCTACCCCAGCATAGGCTATTATTTTTGGTAACTTTGCCAGGTTCCCGGTGCCTTTTGAATATACACTGGCATTGATCAGAACCAACTTTTCAACCTATAAAGAGAAGAGACTTTCCTATCAGCACAAAAATACATTAGCATTGTTTGTTTCTCTATGCTTTTCTTCAACTTGTCTTTGTTTCTAATTTCCGTATGCACATTTTAATTGGTGTTAATTGCACAAGACTACCTTTATGAACTGTCCACAAACACCTGAACCATAGCAAAGTTTCCATATACACATGACTACCCCTATTCATTTCTACGTGTCACCATACTACAAAATAAACATAAACCATTAAAAATTGATTTTTTTTTCATCACGTAACTTATACATGAGTTTAAAATTTCAAAATATCCCAAAGCTACTCATTCCTATCCTTTAATCTTCCAATTTCAATAGCCAAGCATGAGGTTTCCGTCTATTTTGAACGATGCTACACATGAAAATTTATGAGGGTGGCCATGTGTATGTGGAAACTTTACTATGGGTTCATGTGTTTTTAATTGGGTATTCAATAGAAAACAATTTTGAGGGGAAAACACGTATAAGTGGTCAATGGATTTGACAGTCAATGCAGAACGATGAACATAAATGTTGTACTTACAGCTTCTGGATAATTGACTGCAAAGTCAATGGCCACAGCACTGCCAAGACTTGGTCCAACCAGTATCATAGGCCTTTTAATATGAGACTTCCAAAGCTAAAATACAAAAGATTACAAAGATGGTTTAGTGTTTAAAGTTTAAACTCACTGAATCAAATTCAATTATCCAAAATAAGAAATCTATGATGCTACCTTATAGAGATGATGCCGCTTGGATGCTACATTACATGGAGGGCGTCTTTCTAATGTGTGTATTAATAACAATTATTAGATCACATATGAAACACATGGAAATTTGAATGAAACTTATTTAGCTAAAACAAGAGATTAGTAAAATGATTTAACCTAAATCAGAGAATCCCCATCCAAGAACATCAACAGCCCAAACCTCCAAACCAGCCTCCTCAAGCAAAGGGTACGTGCTTCTCCATTCTAAACAGGAACTGAACAGTGCAACAGAAACAAACCAAGCTTAACAAAAACATTTTAAAAACGGATTAGCATTGATAGAGCTTGAACATAACACAAACCTGTCAAAACAGTGGAGGAGAACCACAGGGTTGGTCTTAGTTCGTACCAATGGCCTTACACAACTACTCATTATACATGGTTCCGAGAGTCCAGTCTGCAAATTTCACAGGCATGCCCCATGAGTTTTAAAATGTACAAAGACGAACACAATAGTGTTCTTAATTTAAATTTTCTATTTTTTATAACATTTCTTTTTCCCAAGCTTTTTATATGAGGCCTTGTTAATTTGGGGTTTGCACAATGTCTACAACACAACTATGAGTTCAGCATAAAATGGCTTGGAGCCTAGAAAGGCGTGGAAGGTTCAGTGATGACATATTGAAGGCCTTGACTGGAAACAAGTACAAACATTATCATCTTTGTTTATAGCATTTATGGAGGTCTTACAAAGGAGTCAAGTGGTTAGTTGAGTAGCTAGGAATTACCCATTTTTGAAAGGACCAAATTGAATTACTGTAACCCAACAACTTGAAAATGGTTGGTTAAACTCATTAAGAGTAAAACTTGATGGGGACCCATGACCCATCCCTCATATCCATCACTATCCCAGTGAACATATATATCTATGCAGTAAAGATTTTGTCCCTGATCTTCCCCCATTCATTAACCAATTAAGCAGTACTTTCTTCTACAGCTCTACTGTGTACAAGCAAATTATTGTCTGAGAGACAGCCAAATAATGAAGTGGGATAGTAATGTTTAGTGAACTATAGTTTCCCAAATAATTGAGTGATATAGTAATGTTTACTGAACTATAGTTTCCCAAATTAGGTAGTGTTAGAACAAGGAATTAATATCCATATCAAAGTTCTTATAAGAGGGGCAAAGAAGAAGTCTCAGCCATTAGTGATTAATGACTCAACTCAATCTCCCCTAATCTTTGATGTTCAAGAGAGTCCTGATCAGCAGTTCCAGAGTTCTATTGCTTTGCCATTATGGGAAACATCATAGTTCACAAGAAATGGAGTACTGGGAAGTAAAAATAAACTCAGAAAGAGAAAGTGAAATTGCAATTGCAATTGCGATTTGTGAGGCCATAATGTCCTTCTAATTCAGACAATCCCATGATGGCAACATCATCTATGTTCAACATTTCAATAGCAATTTGACAATGACATTTGATGAATAATTTCACGATAATCCCCAAAATTGACACCATTTGGTGATTAACAAGTGTAATCAAACAAGGGAAAATCAGAAATGGAGTAGGAAGAAGCTCATACCGGAACTGGAAGCCTCTCAATCCTCCGAGCCAAGTTTCTGGCAAATGGGTCTTTGATTTTCTCAATCTCTTTGGGGAGAAAGGAAGGGAAGCCACCATCGGCTCCTCCGCCATCCGCCATAACCCTGAAGAAACCCCTAGACCTCCCCCATTGGTCCCTCCCCGCCCCTTCCCATG
>JAYMSW010000194.1:0-27764 GCA_036897725.1 Erodium texanum
TGATTTTCATATATTATTGTAACTAATTTCAGGTTTTACTTCATTAGAATTCATGTTCTATTTTGTCTGATTTCATGTATTATTGTTTGATTTCATGTACTAGTTAATTGAATTTCATTGGATTTCATGTTTATAGTGATTGATTTCATGTATTATTTAATTAAATTTCATGTATTATTACTTGTTGAATGATTCATGTTCTAGTTATCTGAATTCCATGTATTAGTTAATTGAATTTCATATATTATTGTAACTGATACATTAAAACGATGAACTTAAAATATGAAACACAACACAGTAAAGCATGAATTCCAACGCAATAATACATGAAATCCAAGTATCTAATACATGAAAACGATGAACTTAAAACATGAAATCCAACGCAGTAAAACATGAAATCCAAGTACCTAATACATGAAAAAAAAGAAGCAAAATCGGCTTCACTCAATCATGTCGCTGAATTGTCGGGACTGATAAGGCACCATTAAGTCGAAGATCGTGATGTAATTTTTGGGGATGGATCAGATCACAACCAATATTAGAAGTCTGTGTAATTGAAGTGTAGACACAGACGCTACCATACGGTGATCATTGTCGTCGGGATTCAGTTTGCAAACGGTGATAGACGCTGAAGGATTGAGTTCTGCAATCCAGAATTCGTATAAAATTGTTTGACGCCTGATTATTCATACTACGCATCTGAAAACTTAGATTGTTGAGTATGCGGAAATCGTCAAGTAAGTGCGTGCATTTTATAGTCTGCAAGAGTTATTCTGTTTCGCACACTACAAACAGTAAGTGGTCACATTACATCCCAATGTCGTTCAGATGACAATGCATAATACATGTATTTAATGTAATCTGTGTAGATAGATGTACGTATATATTAACGATAATCTATCATGAAAGCAGCGGGGCCCAGATTTTATTATGAGTAGCACATCGTTACCAATAGCAACCTGACTAGAATATTTTGGGCCGATGCCAAGGCTATCAAAAATTACGAATCGTTTGGCGACGTTGTTAGCTTTGATACAACATACGGTATCAACATGGAAGTTATTACAACCAAACATTATTCCTTTGATTATTCTGATATGAATTACAGTATGACTAGTATTACAAGGTCAAAATGATTACACTACAACATATATTTGATAACACTACATACTGGGACATACATTAACAGTTTGTATTATGTACTATTGAATGTTGTAAGGTCACCATTTGGTATTTGCAATTTTGAGTGAAGGTTACCATGTTGTTTATAGGTATTCCATTCCCTTTTTGTCTGTTCACTGGTGTTGACAACCACAAACAATCAGTAACATTTGGTGTTGGGTTAATGACACATGAGGATGGTCCTTTCTATCTATATGTCCGGTTACCGTCGGACGTCGTACGAAAGAAGAAGCCCTTTTTTCTTTCGGGTCTCTGTTCTAATTCTTTGAGTCCAGGAGAAATGTTGAGAGATGGATTTATAAAGCAAGCAAAAGGCCATTAGGACCTCTTTTTGCCGCATTTCGGTCTCTTTTTTCCGGGGAGAGTCAACAAAAACCGAGGGTAATGCTCTCTTAAAAGCTTTCCTTTCTTTCGAACAAGGGAGAAAGAATCCCAATCCAATACGCACCTCTTGAGTTTAGGAGAATCCCAGCTGAATAGGCAATGAAAACACTAGTCGTAGCAGCAATTGAAAGCTAAATTTGCTTACTCGAACAAGGCTCGAGATTGTATTATACAATAGAGCCAATACGCAATAAAGAAAGACCCCTTTTTGCTTTTTATGGTACATAAACCATATGCTTAACACTTTACATTCGTTTGAATCTCATGGGTTCGCATTCAATGCATACTCCCCATTCCGAGGTCAAACTAAGCTCAACTGAAAAGGAGACGTCTGTAAGTCGATAAATCCACCCATTTGATGTTGATTTCTAGTACTCGTTGACAGGGTGTAACCGCTCCTAGTAGTTAATAGGAAAGAACCCAGAAACCAAATAAGAGTAATTCGCGAAAGTCAACCCAACAAGACAAGAGGTACGGAGTCACTCGACTGCTGCTAAGTCAGAGCGAAAGTCTGTTAGTTAAGAGGAGTGAGGGACAGCACACCCACATGTTGAGTATGAGGCTGTTCCAGGTGCACAGGTTAAAGTCTTACTCGAGGAAAGATTGACTCTGGTTTCCTTGGTGCAAAGCCCCAGCGTTCTAGTTGAACCTTGGCTTGAAGACCAAGTGTTTCCAAACCTTGGCGAGCATCCGGAAGAACTAGTGAATTGAAACTCTATTGTACCGCAATTGGTGCATTGGTCTTTGCAGCCCTCTCGCCTATCGTTTTGCCTATACTAATAAAGTGGCTTTTTGTTCAGTTACATAAGGGCTTTACCCAACTGGTGATTCAGTTCTGCTTTAGTTGGTGTGAAATGAGCTGATTCTAGGATAGGAGGTCTTGTCGGTATGGAACCTACCTTTCCGGAGTGAAGGAAAGATAAACCTATAGCCAAGTCTTTTTATTTTGGTTTAGAGTCGAGTGATGAAGCTTATGATTCTGCCCTTAGTGAGAAGCAAGTAAACTCTATATAGCCCTAAACTAAAGGAGCAGGTCAAGTTCGTTCAGCTTGAGGGATAGATTACGTGGCTGCCAGATCCATCAAATCTTGTAGTTTCTCCACAAAAGGTTACTTGTGTGAAACTTAGATGTTGAAGCACGCACCCTTTCTTTATCCTAGGGTAAAGAATCAAAGGCCCCTATTTCTTTTAGGTGGGCCAAACCCTGTTGTTTTTAGGAAGCTACCTCTCCTTTCACCAACCTAAGTATAGGCTCCTTCTTTCTTTCCTCTCCCAACAATAATAATTGGGTCCTTCTGTCTACGATCGAGTCTAAACTCCTAAGCTACCAAGCTACCTGAGAAAGCCCATAGATCGAAACTTCCCCCTATTTAGTGTCGGGCAGCTTAGTTTGCAAAACGGTTTCGAGTGAAAGCGTTAGGAGATTCCACGATCTTCCTGTATCAATTCGATCGCTATTGAACTTCTATCACGGGTTGATGTCTATCGGTCACAAGTATCCTTGTGCTCGGTTTAGCACCTTATGCCGTGCTTATAGTGTTAGGGGGGTTGAACGGGATCTACAGGCTATTAGGTTGGATATGCACCTCTATATGCATGCACCCCTAACATAGATAGGGAATGCAACTACTTTATCCTATCCCGTCTCGATCACGTCGAAGAAATGTGCCGCTATGCGCCTATCTTTACCAACTACTGATTCTAGTGCAGGTCCTATTTTGGATATGGATGACGCGAAAGGGTGCTCCTACCTTACCCCAAGACCCCAAGGTAGTGGTGGCTCACTCTCATGCACAGATAGGACTTCTACTATCTCATCCCCAACTTACTTTACTATAGGTGGCTCGGCTCACTCGAAGTGCTTGACTTGACTGGTGCCTTTCTTCCTTCCTCCATATTTTATTCTTTCTGGCTACGGCTACCTGTCAATGTTGGTCAATGTTGTCCCAAGCTACATCAGCTAACATAGAGTTGGGGAATCCATAAAAACCCCGTGAGCAGATGAATCTAAAATGGGTTGTTGAGTGGAAGGTAAACAGCCATAGAACGTCTCAACTAGAATAGAATATCCTTTGGTTTTGGTAGCACACATTTTTTGTTAAGTATGAGACGCGTGGGCTTCCCCTTGCTCCTCCACCAGAGTTTAGCATCTCCTTTAATATTTAATATGGGCCTTACTCTATTTAAAGGGCAAGGGATACTTGTTCTTTGTCAGTCGATCTGCTTGGAAATACAACTCCATATTGAACAGGAAGTTTTCCACCCATATATTTAGTTAGGGCATCTCTGTTGCCCCCGAAACACTTAGGATCGGGTACCTTGGCCTTTCGTCCCATCCCTTTTATTAGTAAGGTACCTGGCGTTCCTTTTTAATATTTTTAGGGCTACAGTCGACGTCATACACATGTTCATGCGGAATAGTTGGAGAGGTCTTCCACCACAATTGCTAGTTTCTTGTTCTGTTCCTTGAGCCCATCAACAGTCGTTAGCAAGGTTGCAATAGAGCCTTCAGTATCTCCTTTACCTTTAAGTCGGGAAAGAGTTGGCTTCCGAAGCTGCTTTAAGGAAAGCAGCTGGTAGTAAGGGATCAACCTACACGGCATCCTTGGCTCACTGACCCATATACTAGTCTGGTTCACTGCTGTCTGATATCATCATATCTATATTTGACCTAAAAGCTTCCTTGGGATATCTAAGAGCTAATTCTATACTCTCTTTTTCTTTTTCTGTCTTCCGAAGGTTCGAACTGCCTCACGCCTTTCTAATTAGTTGGAAAGGAAGAGCTCGAAAAAGGCGAGGGGCTTAAGGAATGAGTGAGAATGTCTATGTCTATTCCGGTCGAAGGTTACGTAGTATACTTAGGCGACAGACTCTGGTTATGGAATATGTGAGTTGATCAACTATCGAATGAAATCGCTTATATAGGTAGAAGTCTTTTTCTCGATCTCGTCTTTGAGTCCTAACATAGTGCCGGGGCCGACAGATACGGGGGGCGGAACGTCTACCTCTTCCTATCAGACTGGAGAGTGGAAAAACACTCTCTGTCTGCCAGATCCTTGGCAGGCCCCCGACTCATTGCGTGCTCATGTAACGAAACGCTTAATGCACCTTTTTAACATCGGTCGTAAAAAGGGCCTATTTATAGGCTCTGACCGGTTTGAAAAGTTTGTGGACCCCTTGGGCTTAGACAAAAAGCCCCCTTACTCAACATAGGGCTTTTTGAAGGCCCTTCTTGAGCGAATAGAGGATCTGGAGAGTCGCCATTTCCAGAATGGGACCCCCTTCAGATTCAAAACTTCCGCGCAGAAAGCGCAGCTTTACTCGATAATGTGGGAATATCCGAAGCCTGATCCACGCCAAAGATAAAAGGGGGCGGGGCAGAATATGGTTCCCACATTTCGTACTGCATGGAAGGAAGACCGTAACGTAAGTCACTCAGTGCTCCATACGGGGTAAATGACAGCAGAATTCGTTCGAATCCTCTCAACAAATGTTCAATCTTTTTTTAGGGGTTTTCCCAGAGATCTTTCTCATTAATGCAACCTTCATTTTGCTCATTCATGGAGTTGTATTTAGTACTTCTAAGAAATATGATTATCCACCCTTAGTCAGTAATGTAGCTTGGCTTGGATTACTTAGTGTTCTAATAACCTTGCTTCTGCTCGCCGCTGGCGCACCCCTCCTAACTATTGCCCATTTATTCTGGAATCACTTTTTTAGGAGGGACAATTTTACATATTTCTGCCAAATCCTTCTATTATGTTGTACGGCTGGTACCATTTCGATGTGTTTTGATTTTTTCGAACAAGAGAGGTTTGATGCTTTTGAATTCATTGTATTAATTCTACTTTCTACTTGCAGTATGCTCTTTATGATCTCGGCTTATGATTTAATTGCCATGTATTTAGCTATTGAGCTTCAAAGTTTATGTTTTTATGTGATCGCAGCATCAAAAAGAAAGTCTGAATTTTCCACGGAAGCCGGCTTGAAATATTTGATCTTAGGTGCATTTTCCTCTGGAATATTATTGTTTGGGTACGACTGGACAACTGCCGATATCTCAACATAGAATCTATTTTCTTAGAATCTTGTTGTTAAATATATATCTATATCGTAAACTATCGGATCGGGGATTACTTAGATGTGAAACTTGCAGACCTCATTGGTTGTGATATTTTTTTTGGGGACTAAATAGTTGAATATATAGACTTGTAGAGACCGTCTATGTAGTTGTTGTCTATCTAGGGCCGATCGATCTACATCTTTCCCCATAGCCTTTCCCCGGCCAAGGTAAGTAATTGCTCGATCTCCACTATAGTGCCAGTTTGGGTGCGAAATCTTAGGGACTAGTTCCTACTACGCTAAAGGACCTTGGTCTAATTCCACGCCTTATGACGAAAGGGGAGTCGGCGTGGCGTAAAGTGAAGCCTTTTTTTATTTATATGGGGAGTCGCTAGACTGACTTCTGGAGTATTCCGAAGGTGTAACCTAGGCAACGAAAAAGGGGCCCGATACTTCAACTAGAGGAGCGACCTGTTGGTTCACCAAACTCCGACCCAGCGTCACACGTTCTCCAGGTCCGAAGGGATCCAGTGCCCAACTACCGACTCCTCCCGGAATTGCGTTATCGGAGCCGAGCCAGGAATGGCCGGGACACCCACCACTTTGTTCCGGTTAGAGAGGCCCCCTTTAATACATTAAGAAAAGATGTTCACAGGGGCCAGAAAGACTCGGTCATAGGAACTTAGACCACCTACGCGCTGGTAAACGTGCCAGGACCCACTCCTATTTAGTGCCGGACTTTTATCTAACTAAGCGGTAAAGAAGAATGTCGAATCAGCAAGTTTGAAAGTTGCCGGTTTTAAAGTAAAGGCCTTGAAAGCCTTGAAAGAATTAACACTCTTTTAGACGGAATAGCACCCGCTTTCCCAAAACAAGGGGAGATCTGCTGCTTACTGCTCACGGAAACATCCGACCTATAGTAAAGTCAAGTCGTCTGCTTCCTTACTCCACCTTTAAAGGGAATTGGGTCTGGAAACTCAACTGGGAATGGGACGACTAAGTAAGAGTAAATAGATACTTGCTTTCTTGCTGGATGGCTTAGCAGCTGTCTTTCCTTCAGATAGGAAAATCAATGCCGGAACGAGGTTTCACTATTATACTCGTGCTTTTCCGCCCCTCTCTTCGCCTTTAGACGGAATGGCGGCCTCACTACTAGATGGTTGAGTGGCCTATTGTTTAGTTGTGAGCTGCTTTCAGACAAGAAAGTCTGGGACTAAGAGAGATCTTCCCAACCACTCAAATGGGTTGGAATCTTTTTGCCTATGTGATGTAAATTCCTTATTGTTTGGAATGTCAATGGGAATATTTCCTTAAGTTCTTCTAACTCCTAAACTCCTAACTCCTACTCTCCTACTCTCTATGTAAGGTAAGGTAAAGTAAAGGTAAAGGGTAAAGGTCAAGCTTAACCTCAGGGAGGAAGCTATGGAGCTAGTACAAGACCATTTCTGATCTTTTTCTCTTTTTTCTTGCTTTTTCCCTTCGCCTCAGCTCTATCTAATAGATGGGCTCGTGGATCTTTGATTCGAAAGTTTGAAACTCTTGGCTCCTTTACTTAAAAAAAGGAAGGGGAAGGGCTGTCCCGATGATAGAGATAGAATGAATGTTAGAAAGAATAAAAAAGAAACTCCCCCTTCTAAATAAAGAGCCCCTTCTCAATCGGTTGTCAAAAAACTTCAACCATCGTTGCCTTCCCGGCACTATGTTAGGGCCCCGCACGTCGTTCCCTCTCTTCTACAAGAGATTCATTGAGAACATGCCCCTTCACCCAGTAATAAATAAAGGTTCGAGCCCTACGCACAACAAGAAAAAAGTGGGCCAGGACTTCAACCTCGCTTCTGGCTATTGCCCTTACGTTGTACACGTAAAGTCGTACATCGCATTTTCTACATCCCAAAGCAACTCTTTTTCGACTAAGGACTAAGATTTCCAATGCCCCTATTTCGTGCCGGGCCCTTACTTAGAAATAGGAAATAGTTGAGGAGAGGAAAGAAGGTAAACAGTGTATAGCTAAGGGCATGTTTCTAATGTAGCTCATCTTGTTCCTGTAGCAAATGTAGCTTCTCTTTCTCCTAATGTATCTAATCTTCCTTGCATCTATTGCAGCTATTCTTACTTTAAGCTAAGGTAAAGTAAAGGAGACAGTGTAGCTAATGTAGCTTTCCCACTGTTGCTAAAGTATCTTGAAGCTAATGTAGCTAGCTAATGTTCCTTTGAGTTCCTGTATCTCTTTTTTATCTTATGTTTCTTAGTCTGCATGATGTGAGTAACCCAGTGGGAAGGCCATGTTCAGGAGTCTCTCATTTTAGCTATTGTTTGTTCCTCTTTCTAATGTTCCTTACTATATAGAAAGCTAATAACTCTACTGTGTTTCGGGGCCAAGCAAGCTAATATCCAACTTTCCTGCCTGATCTAGTGAATTGTTTGTAAATGATACATTTGTGTCAATGTGTCAACTGTCTTTTTTATAGCTACTGATTGTATTAATGTCCGGGCATCATGCGTCTACCTCTTTCCCCTTGTATTTCCTAGGAATTTGTGATGTTGCTATGTATTTTGTATGGATTGTGTGAATGCAATAGTCTGATTTCCTATGTCTTTCCTCTGTATTTCCTAGTGTCAAATGTCACTAAGTTTCACTATTGCCTTCTTCTCGGGATTGCTTCCCAAGCTGCTCTCTTTCTTCTCCTTATTCACTCTTTTGAAACACAGTGAAGTGGGCCTGAATATAGAATAAAGAGTATCGGTATATCGCTATATGACTAGCGACTTTCACTCTCTCTGGGAACCCTTTCTACCTTGGCCCATCTCAAAAAGACCCTGCGTTCTAGTTGAACCTTGGCATCCCTCTAGCTACTGAGCCACGAGCGCGGGTCTCTCTTCTTCGTACGCCGGGAAGACTAGAGCTAAGTACGAGTCTTCTGTTTAAGAGTTATTAACAGTCGAGGGTAGATGTCTACTTTATTGAATCCCTTCTAAATAGGTAAGGTGCCACATTAAAAAACTTGGCCCGGTTCATTGCAAGGAAAGGGAAGCCAATGTGCCCCTACTTGATCCATGGAAAGAGGCCCTTACAGAACCACCGGTAAAGAGTGACTATCCAATATTCTACTATCAGCACCATGGCTTTCAAGGGTTTCACCTTCTTCTTCAAATAGATATTATAAGTAAGACGATTCAAGGGAGACCAGGGAACTGGCTAACATTGGATACTAGGAGAGCAGACACTCGATCATTCCAGTAGACTCAATCAGCATAGAGGAAGCAATTCGAAATAGCGTAGTATAAGAAGAGAAGCATGAAAGCACCAGTAGCAGCAGTAAGCATACTAAGCATATTAGGAGAGCAGGCAATCATGCCATTGATCGATACGGGCAGAAGTGGACTTCCGTCATTGGCCTATATACGATTAGCAGCTTTCGAACCTGACAATAGGAGACAACATAGCGGACTTTTGAAGCATCTCTTTATTCGCTCTCCCAGAAGAGGATTCACAAGTAGGGCATAGAACCCCGAATTGTACTAGTTGCAATTCTACGCTTCCTAAGGCAGCTGGAACTCTCTTCTTTCGAGATCGATCCTTTTGAAGGCCTTAGCTCTCAAAGCGCACAGTTCCCAACTCATAACCCAACTCTAACGCAGAGGCTTAACCCTCTAAATAGGAGCTGGAAAAGTGAAGAAAGGAGAGTCAATATGGCTCCTCCACTTTCTTATGTGAAACCTGTTTTTAAAGTAAGATGTCCTTTAAGATGTTAACTATTAAGTTAGGCTCGGCTCCATCTAAAGCACTACGACCAGAAGTGGAGTTTCGTCATTTGTCCCACGGGAAGTAAGCAGTTATTCGTCGATGTCGAAAACAACAACTAAAGCAATCCCCGACTTGGTGGCTAAGACCCACTTCCAAGAAAAGGTTCGAGTGAATGCAATTCCCCTTCCGCTCTCCGCCCATTTCCGAATGTTTGTGCTTCGAATCGGGCTTCTTCCTCTTGTTGAATCGACTCTTTACAACGTATCATATTACTTAAAAGAAAATACGTTATAAGATAAGTAAGGGCGAGAGGAAAGAGACAAGAGCTGTTTACTAGCAAGCATTGAAAGCAGATGCCAGAATTACTCTTTGAACTGAACGACGTAATAAATCAAGAAACTAGCTGCCATCAAGACTGAACGAGATGAGGATTAAAGAAAAGCAAAATCGAACTGTGATAACCTTTCTTTTTACCATAAAAGCAGAAAGAAGGGAAGAGAACAGATGAAAGTTCCCCCAAAAGAAGCGAGTGACTCACCATCACTCTTCTCTCTTGACCTGAGACTTGAGCTCCTTACAGTAAGGTCTTTTCTTACTGTGCTGTGTTGGCTGTAATCTACCGCTGCTCGATTGCTTTAGCGAATCAAGCATCTTTTATGCAATTTCGATTTGACTCCACCAGAACAATCTCCATGAGTCTAACTCTTTTATAAGAAATAGGGAAGTAAAGTCGTGTTTTCTCTTCCCGGACTCGGTTTACCTCTAGGTGAGCCCGTCCTTGCTTTTCTGTTAGTGGAATAAGGCCTTTCCCTCTCTGTATGGGAGAGTTTGAAATAGGGTCGCTAGTATATATCTGATAATAGGAGCATCTCGGGATAGCCTCCATTGAGATTCTATTGCCAGTTCCGTGTAGAAAAAGATAGAGGTTAAGGCATCTCACATATCAAGTAATAGTCATAAAAGAGGTTAGATCTAAGCAAGGAAAAGCAATGTCTTAATCAAATGCCAAACTACCAAAGAAGAAGAAGAGCCTGCTTTTCGTAAGTGAACAAGCGAGTGAGTGACAGAGCGCAGATAGAGGAGGGGATCCGAGTGTGCTTGTAGCGAATTCTTGACTCTTCTAATAAGACTGATTCTTCTGGGCTATTGCCAGTTTATTGAAACCTATGGATAAACTCTTTCTGTTGTAGCGTAATCAAAGTCCTTCTTTCTTCTTGATGAGTTAGAGTTCCTGTTCAGGAATGATTATTAGCGCCTGTGCTAAGGTCAAATCCAGTATATTTCTTTCCTTCTATCGAGTTAGAGCAAGTAAGATAGGAGACATTAAGAGTAATCCCCTGACTTCTTTTCTCTTTTGTTTACTCTTGTTCTTGATCTGTCAAGTAGAGTGAAGAGAGGCCTCATAAAAAAGTCACGAACCTCACCTCGCATGTAAAGGTCATTCCTCTGGCTCGATGGGATATTAAGAATAAGCAGCAGCCTCCCTCCTTCTCAAGTCCTCGGAGATGGCCAAAGATCTATTATCTGTCCCCTTTCCTTGCCGCAAGATCCCTCATGCGGCTGTAAACCTTAAAGAGTTTCAACCTAGCTAGCGGGCCTAAAAGCCCTTCTTTCTGCTCCTTCTGCTTTTCTCAGTCCGAATCTGTGAACCATCTTTTTGTGGATTGTTGGTTTGCGAAGGCTCTGTGGTCCCGTTAGGCATCGGCTTTCCTCATCTCGCTTGACCTGGATATATTAAACCTCTGCTGCTGCTACATTATGGTCTCTTATTCGTGAATCTAAGACCTTCGATATAGGTCCTATGTTTAACTCGTCGGAAGAGTTGGCCGATGCTTCTCAAAGGCAAGACGTGAAGTGACCTCGCCATGCACAGAATCACACCATACACGCGAGTCTGGAGAGTAGGATGGAGCACCATTCGTATATCGAGTTTATGTGCTTTCAGTGGTAGATTCAAGACGAGAAAATTCTAATTCTAATTCTAATAGTGAGACTCCCTTGTAAGATTAACCGAGCGAGTCAGCTAAACCAGCTACTTTAAAAGGGTGGCGGTTGTCCATGGATGTCCCTTGGGCCTATTCTTCATCGGATACGAGAGCTGGAAGAGCAACTATTCCATCAACACCAGCAAGAGCTCTGACTGTATAACATTTATAGGCACCTTTATGACATCAAGGCAACTCCAACTGTCCTTATAGGCGAAAGCCACCTCCTTGACAGATTACGGAGCTACCCAGCTTCTCAACATGCCAAGTAGTAGCGCTTTCCCGAGCTGGCTTTATCGAGTTAACGAGGTAACAAGCGGGCAAAGACATACCCGGCATACTAAGATGAAGAAGATAAGTTCCCTTGATCTTCGGGAGCAATAGTAATTTGATTATAACCACTATAACCATGACGAAAGCAATTCATTACCCGCCGTCTAGCATTTGGTCTATGAAGGGAAGAGGGAAATGCTCCTTCCTTGTTGCCTTGTTGAGCTTCCGGTAGTCCATGCATATTTTCCATCCCACCACCGTTCTTGATGGAATCAATTCATTCTTCTTATTCACCACTACCGTCATGCCTCCTTTCTTATTCTTAGGCACACATTGCACCGGACTCACCCAAGTGCTATCCGAGATTGGATACACAACTCCCGCATCAAGCCATTTAATGATCTCTTTCTTGACCACTTCTTTCATTTCGGGGTTTAATCTGCTCCACGGATCCCTTTTGTTCATCTTCAAGTATGATCTTGTGCATGCAAAGGGCTTATTCCCTTGATATCCGCAAGTGTCCAACCAATGGCTCTTTTACGCTTCTTAAATACATTGTTGAGCTTCTTGGTCACCAATTAGAATGAGATAATAAGCGGCAAGGTGGCATGTGTGCCAAGAAAAGCATACTTGAGATGTGAGGGCCCTTTACTACCTAGGGGGCTTCAACTCCAAGATGGGAGGCTCTTCTATTGATGGCCTCTTGGCCGGGCTGACTCTTTCTTCAAGGCCTAGAGATTCCACTTTTATCTTTTCCCCTAAAAAAGGGGCCTCTCTACAACATCAAAAACCTTGAGGTCTTCTACCTCTTCACACCCTTTTTCCATCTCATCCAATATTTATTTGCTCATCACTAATGCATTTAGAGGATAGGAACTCTCCAACCAACCACGGTATCACTGAATGAGAAATCCTCATATCCCGGATCCTTTTGCTTAGTCGGGAGCTTGTTTTGAACAATAGCACTACACTCTCCATTTAGCTCCACCGACTTCAATTCATTGAGCCCCTTGATAAAATATCCTTGAAAAATTGTGGATATGTCGGCATTTGCTCCAAGGCATCAACTAGAGGAATGTTGATGTGGAGTTGTCTCAAGATCTCCATGAACTTAGAGAATTGAGTGTCATCCTCAGGCAGGGTATTGCGTGGGGTGGCTTTGGAATAGCCGGTTCTTTAATAACAACTTGAGGCTCCTCCTTGGCCTTCTCCGGATTCACTTCCGGCTCGACTTCCACTTCTTCCTCTAAATGTTCCTCCTTGGCCTTCTTCTTAGATGTCACTTCCGGCTCGGGAAGCGTGTTACCACTCCTTAAGGTGATGGCCTTCACATGCTCTTTCCCCAAGATTTTTGGAGACTCGGTCTTACTTGGGAGGGATCCCGATGGTCTTCCCGACATTGCTTTTGCTAATTGTGAGACTTGAGTTTCTATATTTCTTATCGAAGCTCCATGACTATGGATGTCTTGCCTCATTTGTCCCAAAATGGCATCATGGCCTTGTAGAATTTTGGATTGGCCATCCTCTTCGTGCTCTCCATGAATTTTCCAAGTGTCAACTCTAGGGCGGTTGGTTGGGGCCCTTTCTAAATAGAGGAGTAAGAACTTGATTTGATCTTTGAAATCCTTTATTTAGAAGAGGGTTTGCTTGACTACGCAAACAATCCTCCACGGTTACTATAATAATTCCCTCGGTTGCCTTGTTGATTCCCAAAGTGGCTTTGTTGATTCCCATATTGTGGTCTTCCTTGATTGCCAGGGTTGCCAATATAATTGACATTCTCCGAGTTATACTCACAATCTTCAAACGAATGACCTTCACCACAAACCACACAAGGGTCTTGCACTCTTTGCATTGCCTTCACTCCGGATGCTTTCCCTTCCATGATCTTTCTCATTCTATCACACTTTTCGGAAAGCTCGGACACGGCTTGGTTATCATTCACATAAGCCACTTGGCGACCCGTCTTTCTATCTTGCCTTCATTGGTAGTGACTATTGGCTAGCCTCTCAATGTTCTCCTTCTTCAAAAGGGATTCTTGCCAATGCGAATCCCTTTAGTAAGGAGTGGGGAGTCTACCATTTGTTGCAATTGTGGGCTTAATCCATTGTAGAATATTTCCATTTGAAGAGCCGGCGACAAACCATTATTAGGACACTTTCGAAGGAGTGACTTGTACCGTGTCCACACATCAAATAACGACTCCCCATCAAATTGCTCAAAGTTCATAATTTGGGACCTCAATCTTGCATTTCTTACCGGTGTAAAGTATATTCCCAAACCTCTTCAATTCTTCCCAATCTTCTCTTTCATTCGGGGATAACTCATCATACCACTCATTTGCTTTTCCCGCTAGAGAGAATGGGAAGAGCCTTAGACACACCTCTTCCGGTGGAACTCCCGCAAATCGAAATGTACTACAAAGCTTCATATATCTCTTGAGATGCAAGTGTGGATCTTCCGCCGGGAGTCCATGAAATGCCCCCATGTTTTCTAGCATCTTGAACATAATGGGCCTCGGCTCAAATGCTATCTCCACATATGGGTGTGCTCCTTGATTATCATATTGTTGAGGGTTTTAAAGAACCTGAGCGTGCCTTGATCTCGATTGCCTTCCCTCTCATGAACAAAGACCATGCCATGGGTCTTCATTGTGCTTCCCTCTTCTTGTCTTTTCCTCTTTGCGTTGAGGGAAGTGGAGTTCCAGAAATGCATACCTAATAATAGGCTAGGAGCTAGGAGTTACCGAAAGAAAGTCTCTAAACCCTCCTAACGGACCTCGTTATCACGCTTTCAGACCTAGAAGTCTCGCTATTGAATTCCGGAAAGAAAGAAAGTGAAGTGAGTTAAAGAAATCGAGTTAGTTCTGATTCAGCTTGGTTTACGTATTCATACTATACGGAGTCAAATTAGGAGCCAATTCCCTTGGATAGAACAAGGGCAATAAAGGATCCCAGAGGTCAGCGCTCGCTGCCTGGAGTTCTAGAAGGAAAGATCTCAACCCGGAACTAGAGAAGTTTGCTCCACCTTAATCTTAAGAGGAGTGAGAAAGCACTTCCATCAAGTTATCACAAGAGCGACTAGGTACCATTGCCGGGTTCGCACCATCAATCCCAGGTGTGAAATACTCGACTGTAGAGATAGGAGCTCGGGAAAGACATACCCACTAAACTAAGATAGGACTATAAAAGCTGAGGCTGTTGTGGGCTATAAAGTCAAAGTATACGTTCGCTTTCCATTCAGACTAGGAAGCATGCCATGTCAGCTAGTCTAGGAAATAGGTCCTTTCGCTGGGAGAATCAAGTATCAACTGTAAGTCCTAAGTCCCAGTGAAGCAGCTCGGGATGTTACGGTTCTAGTTCTAAGGAGACCCAGGGAAGTGGGTCGGGAAGCTCAAAGGAGACCGCATTGACATAGTGCAGCGGATTTACGCATCAAGGTTCTTGTTAATAAGCGGAGGCTCAAACAGAGTGATGCAGGTTAGAAGTGCCTGTTACGATATCTTCATCTTCAAGTCGAGAACAATCGGGATTAAGAGACCGACTATACCAACTCTCCTAACCCCCGGTTCATAGGTACGGAGTCGAGGTTATTTATAGGAGTGAACGCGTAAAAAGGATTGGGTTGGTATGAATCCGTTACGGGCGTCATTCGATTGCAAGAATCCCCCTTCCCGTACGTGAGACTTCCGCTACGGCTCCTCCCTTCATATTTGTGTATAATGAGAGTGGTCAAAGGAAGATTTTAGATTAAGATGGTCTCATTATTCCTCTATATTGGCTAGGCAGGGCTATTTACAAGAAAGATATATCCAACCCCCGTGCTTATTTACCTTTTTTATTAAACGCATAGCATAAATGTGGAGCGAAGGGACTAACCCGAAGGGCAGCGAAGTAGCAGCCTACTCATAGGTCAGCATCGGCTACCTATCAATGCCTAGAAAGGTGGCTAAGGACTCAAGACTCCCATCTATAATATAAGAAGAGGATTTAGAAGACTGAACACAGCCAGCCAATTAGCTTAGCAGAGGTCTTTCTCTCCTGCATTCATCCCCAGGTACTCCAACCCGAAGAGGAGTGAAACCGAGAGATCCATCTCGAGCAACAAAGGATCCCATTTATAGGTCTGCAAGTCGATAATGAAATGCAGAGGCTCTTTAATGACTTGACCTATAGGAAGAGGAAAGAGAGTCTCTACTGCTAAAGTCGCTACTGCTAAGGATCGATGGCAGGCAATTCTCTCCCCTCCCGACCATGGAAGGATATAGGGATATATAAATGGATCATTCCTTTTGCTGTTTTCACGGAAAGAAAGTCTAAAATTTACAGAAAGAAGAGGCGGTTGACCAGCCATTACACCATAGCCTTGGCGCGGAGTAAAGCAACTAGGGGTTCCCATTCCTAAGTCTAAGTCGGGACAGCTAAGTTGATAGGAAAGGTCCGTTACGTTAAGACAGCTAAGGAGACGGTTGACTCGCTATCCATTTTAGCAGGTAGAGGGCTAGCGCAAGATCAATCATTCCCTCTTCACTTCGAAAGAGAGCTAAACGCACCTCTGCACTAAACGACCTGTGGACCTACGCTCAATGCTTGGAACCTTGACTCATGTACCAAACCCAACAAAAAAGCAATAGCAATAGGTGGAAGTAGCTGCGTTTATCTATCTTAAAGGAGAAGCCAGATGGGTTCTAGGATATAAGACCCATTTAGAGGCTATTTGTTTGAGAAGAAGTGGATGGCATTAAATCAATTTCTGTTTTCAAAGACTCGTTGAGATCCCGTCTTAGTAGTGAAGAGGAAAGAAAGCGCGAGACTGCACCAGGTTCTTTCTAGCTCTAAGAGGAGAGAAGACGAAGAACGAAGTGCAGAGGGAAGGACGGGCTTAGTAGTGTATTCGTATTCTTTGAAGGACTCAGTAGAAGTGTATTCTTTGTTATCAGTCTATTTTATGGTAGAATCATTAGGCAAGCGGCAGAGCTTACTTATAGGAAATGCGGCTATGCAGTAATCGCTGGGTTTGGTGACTTGCGGGTCTTTGGATCAAAAAGAGGGATTGTCTGACTAAATGGAGCCAAAGTTGCTTTAAGGAGTCCATAACCTGACTGATTGGATAAAGAGCATAACTCCCTCATACGAGCATTTGGGCTTCATACGAGCTCCGATTGGGGTGGGCCTGTGAGATGTCAAATCGAAGGGTGAAGGGTTTCGTGAAGAGCTGGAGTTCAACCCGGAGCTGTAGCCCACAGATCAACCCTATAAGTCACAGAACTAAGGGACGCTGATCCGATACGGGCATGGGCCTAAGGCTGAGAGTCAGGGGAAATGTTACCTTTTTCCGTAAAGTCGAGTAAGCCAGCTCTTTCGCCCAGATAGTTTCGTTCTTCGTTCCGTCCTGGACCCTATCTATGTTTGGGATGGGCTTGAGATAAAATTCGTGAGAGTGAGAGTAACGTTTTTTACGTAAGGCCCTTACTTTAAAGCCGGCGATCAGAAGATCAATATTAGGCAAGGCTGTTGACCTGCTCACAAGATCTAAGTCGGATTGAATTAGTGATAGAGCCATGTGAATCGCTAGAAACATGGGAAGTGGAGTTATTCGAGTCAGTCAATCAAACGATCAGTAAAGCTGCTAAGGAGGCCAAGAAAGAAGCTGAGAAGCAAGAAGACATGGCCAACAATGAAGTAGTAGCAGCTGATGAGGTATGCAATAAGCACCAGGCTAGTCTCAGGCATACAGAAGGCACCTTTATAGATGATCGGCCTCCGCCCATTAAACCTAAGACCTAATAGAGCGAGACCTATGGTGAGATCAAGACCTAAACCATCAATCTATTGAGGCTATTGAGGAGTCATTCTCTGGACTCGCGAGGATGCCTTCATACAGATATGCGAGACCTTTCGGTACACTGGTCAGATAATGCGATCAGACTGAGGCTCAAGGAGTTCACGTGAAGCTGATGAATGGGACCCAATTGTGCTGTCAACCCCAAACTCAATGGATCAGGCATTCTTGGCAAGGAGAGAAAAAGACCAAACAAGAATTGAAAGACAAGGTATAAATACTCTTAATTGGTATTGGTCAGGAGATCCATCTAATCCATTACATACAATTGTATATGTAACTAAGTATAGTGCCCTTAGGGAATAATAAGAGAAGTAAGGGACTTAGCCGGCTTCATTCACTTTCAGTGCCTTTACATTTTCTGTGGATGGGACCCCGTCTATATCGGATTTTCATCAATCCTATCCTATCCATTGATTTGTATTCCCACTGATTTAGACTATGGCTCACTTCCACTATTCTTTGCTTGTGTTGCTTGCCGCGGGCCTCTTTTCTCTGCTATCCTTGGGGTATCTCCTATATCTATCACCCATGAGGGTTACTAAACGTGCGAGCATCTCGAGGTTTGAGAGGTTTTTCCTAACGAAAAGTGTGGGTTCCTTTCCTTTGAGAGGAATTATAAGTGTAAGGAGTAAGAAAAGGAGTATGTATCGCAATACAGCACGCGATCTCTGAAAGAAGACTTTTTACCAGAGTAGCTATTATTCCACTCATATGTCTTATATGGATCGATTGGCTTATCCCCAATGAACGCTAAATAGTTCGAGTAAGCAGTAGCAATACAGCTTCTCTTTTTGTCCCCTTAGATTTGGTTCGGGGGTACTAAAGAATCTAACATTTGCTTCAGTTCATCCATTGGTATCGGATCAAAAGAATACGTGTATCGTATATCTTCTTCACTAGGAATAGAATGGATGGAATAATAGTGACTTAAGCGGTAGCCTAGCAGATTATGAATAAGACAATTCTTAATTAAGGTCAAAGGAAATCACTGTTGAATAAAGATGATTGACATCCATTGCGTAAGGAGCAGTTGTAATGAAATGGTCGTCTACAGAGAGGCATTCTTTCATATAATACATGAGATTGAGCATTCCTATCGCGCGAATCCTTCTGATGAATTTAGGTCTTCAAGCCTTCGATCATGTTCTTCGGTTGGAAAGAGTAACTTCTCGTCTTTTCTTCTTGATACGATCGTATATAGAAGCACGGAGTATGTTTCATATAGGACTGGTCAAGGGGGTTGAATAGAGGATAAGAACCATGCTACATTGCGGATTAAATCCATGAAGAGTCAAAGCTTAATGAAAAGCAGTAGCGGTTCCCAATAGCACAGAAAGATCCTTTGATTCTACCCTATTCTGCTTCTCTCCTCCGTATTGCCAGTAGAATATCCCCTTCGCAGATTTAGTGAAAGAGCTTTGACTTCATTGTTCAAGAGCTTCAACATGGGATCATACATTATTCATGCTTTCCTATTCAAGACATACTACCAATTCCGGCACCTTTCACCTTATTAAGTATAGGCTCACGCCTCTCTTTTCACCTCATTAGTATAGGCTCGTTCTTTCTTTCCTAAATGAACAACTCTAGGTTACTTTGATGTGGAAGCATAACGGAAGCGAAACCTTCTCTTTTACCATCAGAGGTTTAGTTATCTGATGGAAGCGAGCCCTTACATGAGGATGGTGTATTCTTGGAAAATACGCCTCTTCTGAAACTCTCGAGTGGTCGCGTCTTCTATCTCGCATGCTCGAGTGAATAAGGGGATTATCGTTCCGTGTATGCGCTCGTCCGCGAACCGTCGAAGTCGAAGTCGAATCTCAGCGATTTCGACCCCCCGAATCGTATCGATCAGGCTTTCTACCTCAAGTCGTAGTTGAACCAAGGCCTGCTCAATTCCCTTAGGCCCATTTCGATTAGTTACCATAACGCTTTTCTACCTCCCTTTTTGACTTTTTTTTTCTTAGTGATTTAGAATAGAGCAAATAGCCAGATGTAGAAGAATGTCTAGTAATTTCCATTTCAAGGTTTAGAGTTTTAGAGTATATTGGTCTTGGTATATTTTTCTAGGGCTATACGGACTCGAACCGTATACCTTCTCGGTAAAACAGATCAAACTTATTATTATCAAAATGATTCGAACTCTTTCAAAGACCCAACATGCATTTTTTTTGCCTTACTGATAGGGGCTCTTTCATTAGCTGAGAGAAATATCAGCCAGTCTGCCACATTTTCTTTTGATCTTGACAGACAGATAAGGAGATGGCTCAACTAGGTAGATGGCGTGCTCTGATTCATTATTTTGATTCCGACCCCTAACATTAATAGAGAGCACTACCAAAGTGTTTCAAAGAAGGGTTATTTTGACGTAGGTTTGCTTCTGGCCTTGATCGACCTAAGTGAAATGGAGTCTCCATTTCCCTGCTTAGCTTAAAGAATCCAATATTTCACTTCATACACCAACAATAAAGAAATAAAGAAATAAAGTTCATAGGAAGAAAAGAGATGCTTTTGAAATCCGGCAGACTCATTATGCCTAGCATTGAATAGACCGAGTATTCACCTTATCAGTATCTCAAATCAACAATGGACCCTAGTTGTCGTCTATTCTATCTCAATAGACACCCCCTATCAAAATGCCAGGGCTGTCAGCTCCGGCTTTGCGATATGACCCCCTATTTCTTTTAGGGAAGGTCAAAATCAAACTATTTCCCCAGTAATAAATAAGGCTCCGGCTAGAAAAGGATGTATGGGTCAAACTTGGATGTCTCACTGCAACAAATACGACGAGATTCTCATCAAAGGGAGTCTCCACCTGAATACCTCACCGCACCGGTACCGCTTATGATTATGAGCCACATTCCTTTATGTTGATAAGGAAGAGTTGCTGGTCCAAGGGAAAGATGAAGTCCCCGCATTATCAATTTCAAGGTAAATGAAAAACATAAAAAATACTTCCATTCTATAGGGTCTTTCAATGCATCAACGTTCGGCTGCTAAATCTTCTCTTAAGCCTTCTCTCACCCTTCTTTCTCAACATGCGAGACTATGAGACTATTGCGAGACTATTGCCTACGACGCTTTCCCTTGCCATAACGATAGACATAGACATAGACATAGACAGGAGAATCAAAAGAAATCTCTTCCTTATTTTAGTCTCTTCCTCCTCTTCCTCTTCGCTTTTGCTCGAGTCTCTACCTCTAAGTCAAACAATTGAAAGATGGGAGTTCTTGTCCCTCCTCTTTAGTGCCGGGCTTCCCTTTTTTTCTTTTATTAGGCCCTCTTTTATTTTATGTTGTTGGCCTATTTAATAGTTGTGGAGCCGATAACTTTCTCCATCCAAAAGGGAGTTCTCATTTATGTAATTCTTTAATAGATAGGGGCCTTATGTGAAGGGCTTGCATAACTTGGTGCAAAGATCCGATACCAACCTTGTCTACGGTGGCTTCCTTTACACCTTTACAAAGGTAGCAGTCTTTCTGCTTTTCATTCCCCCCTACTCTCATTGAAGAAGGGCTAGCAAAGAGAAAGACATACTTAGTGCAGTCGTTCTCATCCTTGATTCTTTTCTCGACTGGAAGTCTAGTAAGGGTAGCTTTTAGAGATCGATGCTACGTCTTTTGATATCTTTCTTCCTATTTGAAAATAAGGCTTGAAAGTTCTTTTCCGGAGGCAAGTTTCCTTGTTGGAATATTCTTCACCAGAAAGCACATACATTCTGTGAAAGCCTATTTGTTGGCGCGCCTTCCTCAAAAGTGGTCGTTTTTTTTCTAGGGCACCAGTTCAACTGGAGATTCAGCTAAAGGATAAGCATCAGTGTCAGTATCAGCCAAAGAAAGAGAAAGAAGAGCTCTTTCATCAACTAAGAAATGAGAATTGTTGATCCTAGCCCATATATAGCTGCCAATTATATATATACTGGAGGAGGTTGGGGTCTGTTCATTTTGAGGGCCTTTCCGGTCCTTTCACTCTTCGGATTTAGCCAATAGTGGATTCAGTCACCACAGATGAGACTGGCTATTACGCCTATTCCAACATATTCCGATTGTGATACAATTCCCCCTATTTCTTTTAGGGTGCTTGTTTAAGACCATAAAGAGACTTCGCGACAAACATAATGAGGAGTGGACTTAGATTAATAAAACCTTGTGGTTGAACCATGTATACCGTTTCTTGTAATTCACCATTTAGGAAGGCTGACCTTACCTTTGTAAAGGAAGCAAGATAAGGTTCGTCAGACTTTATCATTCCCATTCTTGTAAAGGCCCTAAAAGAAATAGGGGCGCATGGTTTACTTTACGGGAGAGGTCTCAGCAATTCTGGCACTTTACTTTGGTATCGTGTAGGTCTTACATAAGACAAGTAAGTCCTTGCTTAGTCTCTTTCCACTCTTTCTTTACCTCTCTTTATATACGTTGCCTTACCATCTAGATTGTTGCCAGATTGTCACTTCCTCGCTATGGCTATTTGCTGTCATCCATCCCTTTATAGTCCAATTATGTATGACCTAAATCCAGTAGTTCAAAGATATCCTTTGCCCTCTTGGCCTCTATATCACCGTCATCTCTTGCATCTTGAGACACTTTCTCGTAATGCCACAAATGCCTGTCTTATCTAGCAAATCGGACAAAGCTCGTAACCCAAGTCAAATAGGAAGTGCCTCCTCACCTCCCAATTCAAGATAGAATTAGGTCCGAGGATTTAGAAGGTTGATGTAGCAGGTGTTGAAGATTTACCTCCTCATCATAAAGGGTCATTCTTGGGTTGAACCTTCATACCTCGGCCCATATCTGCTCCCTTTGACCTCCCTTGTTCTTGTTTAGACAGCCCCCTTTTGTTTTGTTAGATGGCACGACCCACATCCATTCCTTTATTCTTCATTTCTCCTTTTTGAAGCCCACTAGTAGAAGCACTTGACTTCTTTTTGAATCCAATCCCGGCGCTTTTAGGGCTTGTCCGTTACTTATAGCCTTTTAACGGCAGCTACACACCCTAAAAAAAAGGGTCTCGACTCCCCCTTTTGCCTTCTTCCTTCTTATGATGTAGTTGTAGAGGAACCAGCCACTACATACACTAGAGATTTGAACATAAATGGACTTTCCCACTAAAAAGGATTTCTTTCCTATGCGGGTAGTTCTTTTAGTCAGTGGATGTTACAACGCATCAATCAGATTCTGACCTGAAAAGAATGAATTTATCTTGAACTTCTAGGCTGACATTACATGAATGACTGTTTCCTAACCAAAAATGCCTTTTGTTTGCCGTCAACTTCAATCAACTTTCCTTTCGCCTTGTTGTGAGAAGGGCCCGGCACGAAACGAAATAGGGAGGGGCAATGCTTGGGCTTGGAAGCCTTCTTATTCTGAGAATCGAACCTCACTTTGGCACTTTGTTTGGATGGACGTTCCTTTATACTCTGTTGGCTACTCAATCAATAGCGCACAGGAAAGGATTGGGCCTAAAGAGGGAAGTGATTGATGTTCGATTGGGCTTGAAGCCGCTCTTCTTGCTTTCTTGGTTGATGAAAGATAGGTTTGAGTGCCCGTTCTTCTCGAAGCTGGAAAGAGGGCTTCCTTACCAATTTAGTTGGGACCTTCTTCCGTCTACCCCAATTCAAAGTGTTGGCCTAGCGGCTAAGCCATTTAGATCCTGTAGAAGGGGACCCGGACCTTGAGTTTGTTTGTCAACCCTCTCATCTGAAATAGGCTGAAACCCTCCTAATCGACTAATGCCTTACTAATAAAGGGAGTTGGCGTCAGAAGATGAAGGTTCAGACCCATCTATGTTAGTAAAGGGGTCCCCTTACTTCAACTATCAGTAGTCATCTCTATGACACTTCTATACCGACATGCACTACTCTATATTACTGCAGGTACCTGTGGACCAACCTCTTTCTGCTACCCGATTGACAAAGCTTTCAGCCCTATTAAAGCCAGATCCCTCTCCCGAGTATACAAGTATATAAACCTCTCCTTTCACTCGACTTACTTCGTACCTCTCGCTAAGTAAGGGCAAATGAGTGGAATGTTGGCGACTGACTTACGTACCTTATCCCTTCTCAAACATATCATGTCTCTTTCGAAGCCATATCTTCTTTCTTTTATGCTATCCTTTGACTTATTTCTGTTTCGAAATTAATTAATGTAGTTAGCATAACAGAATGCGGCTGAAAGCTCTAGTTCTCCTCTATATAATAAAATGTGAAAGTAAAATGTGGTTGTTTATGTAATTTAGTGTTTTATGTAGTAGTAATGAATAAATCTTTTGGATTCATGTTTTTTCTCGATTGATAGAAGGACGGATTCTATTGTTTTGAACCCAAATAATATAGAGGGGCTCGCATAAAGAAAGTCGGATTTTCATTTCAATCCAACAATCAGGATGGATAGAAAGACATACCATCTGCCCTTTGCAAATAATAGTGAGGGGTTGGGATTGCCTTTATTGTTCGATAGGGATAGCAATTCAATAGCAAGGCCTTATTCCACTAACAGAACAAGCAAGGTGCTAGACGACCATTTCTTTCTTATTTGGCGGGCTTCTCCTCCGGCACTTTGGTTCCTTTACTTCCTTTAAATGAGGGCCCTTTACTACCTTTGGGTGCCTTCTTTATTGTGAAGGGGGATCAGGGTAGATTCTAAGACAAAGAGGGTCTCATATCCTTTAAGTAAGGAATTGCCTTGTACGGAAGAAAGAGTAGTCGATAGAATAGAATGCGGGCAGGTTTCGCCTTTATTACAGGGGTAGCAGCTATATAGCAATGTTTCGGATAAATGGCATGAAATCGCTTAGCCTACAGTCAGTAGAAGGATGGGTACAAAGACTCAATTAATTAATTTGATCTTGTGCAAAAGAAGTATAAGACTATAAGTTACAAATAACATAATTGATTGTATGACATGATATATATATAGTTCAAATATTATAATACCTGGAATAACTTGCTCACTTGCCTCTAAACCTTCTATCTCATCCATGTATTGTCGAAGTACAATGGGCTCTTCAAACTCACAAGTGTACCAGTTTTTTGAACAAATCAAAGCCTCAACCATTTTTGGAGATAAAGAACTCCTAAATGGATCTAGGATCCGTCCACCTAGAAAAAAGAATCAATAAAACCTTTGTTCAGGACACATTCATACAAGTAATATGCAAACCCAGTAGTCCGACAAACAAGTAATTCTCAACTCAATCTATATCACTATATGTATATTTATTTGTGAGCCAGGAACAAAAATATCAAGAACATACTCAACACTATACTTTATGACCCGGGAACAAAAATATCAAGAACAGGATGTAATCTTGAACAAAACACTTACCTTTGTCCCTTGAGCTTGTGAGATGAGATTGAGGAAGGGAAGGAGTTGGAGACTTGGAGCCAACCAATAAGCCCATCATGGGAGAAATAGGGGCTAAATTGGGCTATATCAGACCTAAAAGTAAAGACTATGAAATGGCCAGTCAATTAGAGGTTTCTATTAGGCCCCTGTATATGCCCTACCAACTAATTCTCGTGATCGTGAAATGATTAATCTCTCCGCCAGGCTTTGAGGGACAATAAATAGATAAGGAATTCCTTACGAAAGGGGTAGCTACACATTTCTGCCCTTCCTCATTTCTCTTGCATTGATAGAGGAGCTTTATTCTTGGGATAAGCTTCCAGATAGGCCCTATAGCTGCAGTAGAATAATTGAAAACTCATTTCTGATCTCTGTTTCTTGGTTATCCCTTTGAATGGAATCGAAGAATTCTTTTCTTATTTCTAGCTTTCCAGCTCTTATTCTGTGGCCTTATTTCTTGGTGATAGTTTTGCGAGATGGTTGCTTTTACTCTTTCTTTTTCTCCTATTGGCTTGGCCAAACAAAGAGGTGTGAGGAGAGTTTTAGAAAGTAGACTTCGAACCTTATTGTTGATCTTTCTCATTTTGGACCTTTGCAGGTTCAACTCTCGAAATCTGCATTATCATTCATAAATAGAGATTCCCTGCATCACGATCCATTTCTTAAAATAATTTCTTCATGAGTATGTTTAGCAGCCCTTAAGAGAATAACAATAGAGTTCCACATGGTAAAAAACAGAACTAATAGCAAGCAAATTCTCGCTATCCGCTTGACTAAGCGAAGAGAGAGTTGAGTTGGTAAGGTAAGAAAAAGGCTTCTGGAATTCCACGGATTATCTGCTTTATTGGGGAAAGTTCGATTGGCAACACTATCTTTTACTTCACTCTGCCTCTTTGATGACTGCTAGTTTAGAGCAGTAATCTTATCGGCTATGTTCTAGCTCTTTATTTCCCTTCTATTCGTTGATGAATTGATTGCGAGATTGTAACCTTACGGGTCATCTTGATAGTCGATTATCGGGGATTGGCTGTCGATGTTCTACTGATCGTGATTGGAACTTTCTCTTTAACCTCTTCTTGAATGTATCTTTTGGTTTTATTCCACTGGATAATCCCCTCTTGTTCTTCTTCGTTTTGAAAGAGTCTACTTCTAAACCTGAGTCACATATGAATCCAGACACCTTTCTTGTCTTGTGGATCATCCTGTGGTTACCGGATGATGGAACCAAAAAGGCGTGAAACTCTTACCCTGATAATAGTGCCGAAAGCATACTAAGGTCACCAGCAGAGTTTATCAACTAAAACTAACTAATGAAGTGAAGGATGGCGGATAGTCCGACTGGGTCCTTATTATATTATGGGTGCCCTCCCCATCTATTCAAGGAATTTGAAAGGGCTGTCTTTCTATGAGCATGATCTGTAAAATCTCCTTGCTTAAGACTAGATAACAAGTACTTGCTAGTTTAGAGAATCACTATTAGCATGTTGCTGGAGCATCACGCATCAGTATGAGTATGAGTCCTAACCCCTTCACACTCAACCATGAGGAATGGTATAGCACTTTCACTTCTTAGGAATCCGTCTACCTCTTCTTCTTTTTCCTTATCCTTAGGGCGCTTTCTTACTCTTTCTCCTCTCTTCTTCTTCTTACGTTTGTTAGGTGGTTGACCAGCATCCTTTCGTTCTTGCCTTGCTTTGAAAGAGCGGGCTTAGTTAGTTCTAGAGGATCAATCTTACCGTAGAAAACGAATTCGCTCGAGTCTTGATAGAAAAAGGAAGGACCTATTTGAAAGGAAGGTAACGGCTGGCACATAAGGACACCGGTTTAAGCCCCTTCACTAGTAAGGCGTAGCTAATCTCCTACTCTCCTACTCTCTATGTAAGGTAAAGTAAAGGTAAAGTAAAGGGCCAGGGCTAGGGCCCTTCTTTAATATGGGCTAGCTAGTTCATATGGAATAGGTCTCTGGCTTGCTCCTGTCCGCTCTTTGGTTATCTATCGGAAAGAGTCGTAATCTTTCCTTTCCTTTCTGTCCACAAAGAAATGATTTCGATTAATTCCCGCGAATCTGGAATCTCTGTAACTATGGTCAAAGGGTCCCCACTTACGTAAAATGGAAAATGGGCGTTCTGAGTTGGGAAGAAGATACGTAATCCTCTTTTGTTTTGTCTCGAAAAAGGCCGGCACTTTTAGGATATCTCTTTCTTTCTGGTTATGATTGAATCGCATGTCTTAATAGTAATGAATGGCCGATTTTTCGAAATGAAAACGTGAGTTTCGAGTCTAAAGAGAAAATAGACTCGAGGTAACCAAGAAAACAGATGCGCGTGAAGCAATCAAAGGGCTGCCCTACTTCTTTCTCTAGCCTACCGCGTTACGGCTTTCGCGCTAGCGCGCTCATCCCTTGCTTGGTTCTCCAGAAAACAGTCCTTAGTTTGACAACCTTTTTTTTTTTTTAGAGTGGAAAGATAGAGAGATATTCTAGAGATTGTTCTATGACTGATCTTTCAAGCTCTACCTTCGGCACCTTTGCTTTGAGGCTTTGACTAGAGCTGCTTACTTAATAAGTAGATTGCCCACTTCAGTCCTACATGGATCTTCTCTTCATGAAGTCTTATTCCAAACCAAAGCTTATTAGACTTTATTGCTACTTTTAGGGTAAACTGACCTTGGACCCATATTGGATTGGTCCCTATATGTCTAATAAGTTGAGTCCCAAGTCCCTAACATAATGGGTCTGTCCCCTATCTCCTTTTGACTTAGAGTCCTTCTCATCGCGTATATTGCTCTTTTGCTCCTATATATCGACTACTATATATCTCTCTCCCTAAACCCTTTATCAGTGTTGGAATGGGTTATTTTGATGAATCCACTTTTCCTTATTCGACCTCTCAACATAAAAGGCTAAGTCTAAGATGAAACTTTAGTCTGCCTATCGACTCCGCTCAC
>JAYMSW010000195.1:0-27734 GCA_036897725.1 Erodium texanum
AATTTCGCGCCACCATGAGGTAGTTTTTGTCACAAAAAGTCATTTATCGTCGGATTGTGAAAAGTGAAGATGGTCAATAGTTAGTTTTTGGAGTTATCCCTTTAAATTATAAATTTGTATACAAATGACATAAAAGTGTTTCGAACGTCTCAATTATTTGCGAGACCAATGTGGCATTTTCAAAAGAAAAATATACCAGACTTTAATTTTGGCATCGGTGCAAAGCGCTACATACATAACAAGTAAAATAAAAATATATGTTTTAGGAAAATAAAGTTGAAAAGTAAAATAAAACGAGGAGAAAATACAACACTTCGGGGTTGAGTTGTCAGTATAAAAAAAGATGATATTTAGATCTAATTTCTTTTTATCAAATTAAAATGAATAATGATGTATTGAATGCAGAAAATATCCGGCCCAGGCCCACATATAATCACAGTCCTACAAGTCTCATTAGATTACTGTGGTGAGTCACATGAAAGATAGGCCTCGAGGGCCCATTAGACAAGACCAGTGTTTCTCTATGGGTCGCGAACTAACCTTAGCTTACTTCAAACAAAGACGTTGAGCATTTGCCCTTCTGCTCTGTGACTGTGAACGGCTAGTTGCGGCGGCGTTTTCGAGTGGTACGATCAAATGTTGGCGGCTCTACGGTCACGGTCTCTGTCACCTGCATCCCTGTCCTCTCGCCTCCAGCAATGGAAGCTAGGGTTTCCAGGGTTCAATCACAGCTTCTCTTCACCAGCCGTTGATGCGGACGAGAAAGGGTTGCTCAACCTTCAAGAGATCGAGCAGGTTCTCAGCGACGTGAAAGCCGATGATGTGAAGGTGATTCCGTCTGGGGAGCACTGCGATTGGACCGATTACATGGTTGTAGCCACCGGCAGGTCAGCGTGGCACGTTAAGAACATCGCCCAAGCCCTAATTTACAAGGCAAGTTCGATTCTCGTTTTGAATGCCCGTCAATGTTCTGTTCTGTTCTGTTTGGTTCCCGAGAAAATCATATGAAATTTCCCATTTCGTATTGAATGAGTATGTTTGAGACCTTAACTTCAAAAAAAAAAATTGCTCGTTTGTGTGATAACTGAAGTCTTAGCTCTCTTTTACCTCACCTTTAGGCAGTAGATGATTGGAGAATTATGATCATAATCAATTTAGTTAGTGAATTATGCACTATGCAAGATATAGAGTTAGAGATAGTGAGATACTTTTTGGTGATTGATATCGAGGTATAGTGTTGTGTAAATTGCATTCAGTAGAGATGAGCTCTGTCAGAAAACAAGAAGGCACCATGTTCTTCTGTAGTATAAATCTTCAACTCTGTACAGGCAAAGCAAAAGCAAGAAGGAGCTCGGAGGATGGTGCTGCCGAGTATAGAAGGGCAAGAGGGAGGGAAGTGGATTGTTGTTGACTCAGGTATGTGCCTTGCATTTTCTAACATTTCAAGTGTTGGTTGTTCTAAGGTGACCCCAAGTTATGGTTAATTGTTTGTTAGTAAGTAGCAAAAAGTGATACATTCAGAATTAGCACATGCAGTAGAAAACAACTAATAAGCTCAACCTATACTTGCTTCCTCCGTAAGAAGGGACTACGATACTGAATTTGGTTGCCTTAATTAAATGTTCACTTTATACTTTGCCAAGGGAATTGGGTTTGATTCACAATAATGCTATGCAGAGAAGTTAGTTGTATTCACTTTAGTTTGTTAGAACAAAAACATGTGGAGGAAACTAAACGAGTATCCTTGATTTTTGCAAGACAAAGTCATATGCGACACTTAGTTTGAGACCAAGGGGTTACAATTTGTCTTCGTTATAAATTGTGTCAAACTGATATCCGTGCACTTTCATGACTTCTGATTCTCACGTTTTTATGACTATTTTCAAAGACGTCAATAATAGACATAGTAATCTCTTCAGTTACAATTTCTCTGTTCCAAAATAAATTTCAAAAATCGAGTGTAATTCATTTATTATAAGAGAAAGTGCACACTTGATATAGGGCAAGAACTACAAATAATAATTAATAATATTTCCTAAATGGAACAATCAAATTGATAATAGTGGACAGTTAAAGTGAGGTGCATGGAGTATAATAATAATCTGCCCAACAAATCACAATAGGTCTATATGTCATGCAAGTATTTGTACTTCCCTGATTAGCTGTTTTTCTTTAGGTAGAGTAATAGTTCATGCTCTTGATGAGAATGCTAGAGCTTACTACAAACTTGAAAATCTGTGGACCACATCAACAGACGAAAAGGATCCCGAACAGGCAAGTTCTTTTTATTTATTTTTGTTCATTTGAGAATTTCATTACACATTGACTGTCTAGGTGTTCTATTGTGTTTAATTTCATATTTTTACTACAATTTTGTATGACATACATGCTTTTACACACATGTAACACTAGCTTAGGGAGCTTAGTGCCTTTTTAAAAAAAATTGGTCTTCATCATGGCCCCCAAAGAAACAGCTTTGTTTAGAGTTTGATAGGAAGGTTGTAAGGGGAGAATGGAAAACAAGGTGTTGAAATTTATCCTCCAATTTTGTTTCGGTAAATTTCATAACAACAAATGCCTCCAAAAACACAGAATATTGAGACTGCCTTTGTTATGGTGTGGGATAAGCCTGTCCGCTTCCTGTTTTGGTTGGTCCTTATGCTTAGTGAAATATGTTTACTTTATAATTCATGTCTTTATTCAAATTGAAATAAGCTGTGTCTCTTGCCATAAGTTTCACGTTTGGTTGTGTTACTATCTAATTCTTTGATGTTCGAACCGACTGCTTATCTCTTACATTCTCTCAGGATTTAGCAAAATCTTTTGTGAAGATTCGTCGTAAGAACAACTCCAAGAAGCGAGTGCAGAATAGTTCTTAGCCTGAACTCTTGAGTTAAAGGGTTTATCGAAGTTCAAGGGCAATTATTTCCTTTGGTGTGAACTTGTGAGGCCTTTAGCTTTCTCCTGGCAAACCAATAACTTGATTATGTATGATTTTGCTGGTAATATAAAGTAATAATTTCGTGTATTTGTTAGTTGTATATTGTCTACATTAAGTGTAGCGAGTTTGTTGAAGTTTGCCATATGATAGTAACTTTATTCTAAATAATGTTTTGGGCAGTGTAATTAGTTGAATGACCCATGCAGAGCAGAAGTGTTCCGTCAAGTAGTTTGTGTAAAATGGGTCGGTGACTTGGTGGTGGGTAGGGCTTGATAATGAGGTCTCAGTATCATCTGGGCCGAATTTTGATCAAATATAGAAGAAAATAAGGCCATGTTATCCTATTGCAAAGTCAAATAGTAAAACAAAAATAAAATTATGCATACATAAATATTGTAGCACTCAACTATTTATTGTTTTACAGATAAATCAACTAAATTCGAAATAATACCATTCCTTTCCAAGCTTAGGGGACTTCTGCACATACCTTAGCCTAAATACCTCTGCAAAAGCCTGTGCTTGATCTTTGATCTCTATACTTCAAGATACACCAACATGCTTGCTCGGGTTCATATGCTGATAACTGAAGCATTTGTTGTGTCGAGACTTCCATAGTAGTTGAGCTCCACAAAGCTGCCCCCTCCCTCTCCCCGGGACAGTCTTCCCGGGTTCACGCATATGCATTTCACTTCATTTTCTCCTTCACTTCTGCCTCCAAGTGTCAAGACCTGCAACCATCAAAGGGTTAATCTGTAACTAATTTTGGAATGCCGAGCCAAGAATACAACAATTGATTCTATAATCAGTGTAGTAGATGCATTTGGAGAATCTCGTATGGACCTATGGTTCCTAAGAATGATGGTAAAATTATAGAATAAGAAAGAATTGTTATTGCATCTACTGTATTTATTATGATTTACCTTCACAAAGTACTTCACATCTGAAGGGAGTATTAGAATATCTGGAATTGAAGGAAGATGAAGAGCTTCTGGAGCGAGTGAAAAATCTAACGGGACGTCTTCTGCAGGTGGATATAAAGGATAGAAGCTGTTTCAATTTTTACAAAGAGAAACAAGTCAGTTCATAGTGCCAAAAAATATGAGAAGATACTTCAATTATTTCTACCCAATGTGAATAAAATTCGACCAGGAAAATATCTACACATGCCTGCGCTGGTTAAGAATATGGTTCGCCAGCCTACTCATGCGATCACTGGGTACGCCATCTGCCGGATTTCGTGAAATCTCCTCTCCACTTAGCTGTTTGAGAATATCCACCGTGCAACAACCTATCTTCACCTGAAACACAATCCAAAATGTGAATTAAAACTACTCTAAGAAGTTACACATCTAAATGAGCGACAAGCAGTTATGAAGATATTAATAAGACTGAACTTTGAACAATCCTCATATGACTAAGATGGTCATTTTCTGTACCTGGTTTGCCTCAAATATCCCTGGGTTCGTCACACTGGTTATCTGGCAATATAATATCATTACCCATTAGTCATTGTGGTTAATGAATATTTCAGTAGTAGGTGCTCATTATTTCAAAAGATGAATTTAATTTTAGAAATTATGTACCTGAGATTTGAGATCAGATGGTTGAATATCAAAAGCTGGCTGCAAAACCAAAATATGAAATTATTATCACAATTTTGTATACTGTTACTGAATGATGGTTAATTGAGTTAGAAATGGAGCTGATACAATTCAACAATACTGACCTGGGGGTAAACAAAATCATGGTTAGCATCGCGTATAGATGGCATGAGAATCACACGTGCAGCAGTACCCATACATTCCACATAATCTTGCAACTGCAAATTAAAGAAGAAAAAATGAACTTGTAGAAGCATAAGTAGTTTTATTCACAAATCACTATTTCACAGCAGGTACCCTTCTGAGAACTTCCACACGAAATATTTCTTCATAGCTTTGATCGATGGTTCCTTTCCTGATATCTGGATGCTCAGAATCAATGAATGGTCCTAGCTGAAGGAAATTCAAAAAGGTTGATAAGAAGAAACTTGCCGTGTCAGTTAGTAGAACAAGGCATTTTTTTGATAAAAAATAGAAGAATGATGCTCTTTACCAGTATAAGCAATTGAGGAAGCTTTCTCCTTGCATATGCTAGCAGTTCTGTCAGAGGTTCAAAGAATAGATTGTCTGTTGTCGTGTAAGGGCCAGCTGCAATGATCTGCTCAAATATCCAAACATGTATTCAGTACTTGCAGGAATACAGATACCATATTAACTAATCAAAGGGGAACTTTGTACTATGCTGCAATGTTATAATATCATTTCAGTCATTTGTGCTTGAAGTCCAAACTAATGTTGCAAAACATGTCAAATTAATGCATTATTAGCATACTTCAGATATTCATCTGTCATTATTTTATAAATAAGAAATTCTCCTCAGGGATTCCTCAGAAGCTCATAAACCTATGCCTATAATCTTATGTATCCTAGTAACATATATGCTCCTCTTTAAACGCATGGTGTAAGGAAGCCAATGCCAAAAAAAATAACATTGTTGTGCAAATTTACAGTTTACACACCACTGATAGCTCTTCTGGCAGACAGGCCACATCGGTTGATGGAATCCCGTTATCCAAAGCTTGCTTCTTCGCAGGATGCGAATCAGTATCACCAGAACCAAACAAAGGAATAGAATCAACCACCTTAGATGCAATCAAACAATGTCCACTAGGATTGTCCCCTTGAACACCAATTATCTGTAAATGCAGTTTTTGGATGTTAAACTTGAAAGTAGGGCTGTAATTCACCATGTCATTAAAAAAACATGTTTGATTCTTATTTTAAATTACCTGCCCCGGGAAAATGGAATATTGCTTCAACTTTTGTAAGTCTAGACGAACTCTCTGCCCTCCGGAATGCTCAGCACTGCCAAAACTCAAAGAATTGGAACTCATGACAGCAGACTAAAGTGAATACTTAGAGCAGATATGGCAAATAGGAGGGACTTATTACGTTGTCTGACAAAATTAACTGGCCTAGCACTCAAAAGACCTGTTCAAAGTGCTTGACACCAAAACCATAAATTGACCAGAAAAATCTGATCTGATATAAAAAGTTTCTAATAAGTGCACAAGTTTAGGCTCTGCCTTTCCCTCCCAAATACAACATGGGGCAGGACTTGACAACCTAGGTATTTTCATGCAGTAAACTGAGTAATGGATCACATTGAGTGACAGGCAAAGTTCTGTGTGAGAACATATTTTTCCCTGCAATTCCATTAGTAGCAGTAACACTAAAAGTGTCCTACCTAACCGTTGTCATCTCATGTGTTGACAAAGCAGTGAGGACATTCTTGCTTACAACCAATGTACTGATGCATATGAACAGTTTAAAGGTATTATGAGCAAATACCTGCTTTGCAACAAGGTAGACTTCTCATTTAAACGGCCTTCTCCATCACAACGGATCATGCCAACAGCAAATATACTTTTCTGAAGAAAATAGATAGCGTAAGATGCACAGAAGCACAGGCTCATACCATGATACACTGTAATTATTGTGAATGGCGAAAAGTTAGATGACAACACAGTAACTCTGGGCAAAAATGCATGTTACATTACAGAGGTGGTTTTGGCAAGTTATGAGCCTGGGAGTACTGAGAGAGCAAGAGTAGTCAACTTACATGTGAAGCAATTGTAGGGTCAACTGGTGCGTCATACAGGGCAGTAGCAGCCATGTCTGTTGCGTACTTTCTAATCCGTCTTTCTAGCGCATCAAACTACATTATAGAAAATTTGCATGAGAAGAAACTCTTCATGGAGGTGAAGTGAAAGAACAGCCCATCACAGAGTAAAGTATTACGGACCTTGTCTTCAATCCTATCATACATGAATCTGCAACCTGGTTCAGGTCCTGATCCATGAACCACCAAGGAACACCTCTTGCGGGGTTTAACTCTCCTAATAATGTCATCCTCAAGATTATCATGATCTTGCTCATTATTTTTATCCTCTGCATCAGGCACATTGTTGATGCTGAATTTCACAACAAACTTCTCTACTCGTTGGCCAAAGGGAGTAACAAGTTTGGTTGGCTTCATAGATGAATAACCATTCCCATTAGTCTCATAAGTGGAGTCAAGTGATTCAGAATACAATTTTTTAGTACTGTCCTCTGGAGTGCCAGGAACATCTTTTATATCTTCATAATCACCATTCAAAATCCTACACGAGATTTGTCAATGTTCAGTCACATGCTATAATAGTTGGATTTTGCTAAGATCATTACAACATTTTATCAAGCACATTAAGAGCATCCTTCAGCTACACCATGCAATGAAATAAAGCAAAAACAACAAAAATACTGCCAGAATTGAACCAAACAGCTTTGTGCAAGTTGGGATGGTTCTTGATAGGAAATCAACACATGGAAAAACGTGAGACAGAGGGCAGATGAATCAGCAAGCTTACGGATATCAGCTGTGTTGTTGCCCAAATAGAGAAATTATTTCTTAAAGGGCAAATGCTTATGTTTTAGAAGAATGGCACCACCATGACCATACAACCAATATGAGAAAAATAATGTGAATAAGTAGCTAATGTCTGTAGAAAATAAGGCGAGTGCTTACATGTCCACATCTTTACTGGAGTACATATGCAACCCAGGTTCCTCCTTTAAAATGGCCTCTTTCTGGTCATTTTGCAGGTGAAGTAAAAACCCTTCCATTTGATCATTCCGTACAGTTGCTTCATTGAATTGCCTGTCACAAATTCATGTTCCAATTGAATCGTTAAGCAATGAGAGCCTATTTATTACTCATTCAAGGTTACTGATTATATATATGCAATAAATTTAAATGAAATTTAATTTATATTACGAAAAACAATTTAATAACAACAACATATGTTCGCAAAGCTAAATTGCACTACATAAACAGAATTATATGTATACTAAATTTTACCGCCAAACTCTGAATACTCAAGAAATAACAACAATTATAGCTAATTCAAATTAATTTCACGACTGTTTTCACTGGCCCATATTTTTCTCAGCATCCAAACATAAGATAACTCCCCAAACATTTGATATTAGGTTAATAAGCAATTACTTGCCAAAGACAAAGGAAATGAACAACCTGTTGAGATAGTAAACTTCCCAGCTTGAGACGAGATCGGAGGGCTTCAGATCGTAGTTAATACAGTACGTATGACCTAATCGATTCAAAACCAAACATCGCATCAATTTCTGCAAATTTGAACAAGACCGAGGGGCAAAAGGGGAACAGACAATAACTCACATTTCTTAAGAACCTCTTCTTCGTCTTCAACATCGAACCCACTCTTCCTGAACTCTGCTCGGATCTCCTCTTCCATGACCGCTTCAAGGTCTAGGGTTTTCCTCTAGCTTTCACTCTCAAGTTCGGCGGTTCGCAGAAAAATGGCGGGAAAATTGAGAGCCCATCCACAGATCCCAGATATATAGGCGTCTTTCTTTCTGTCTAAATTACCATTATACCCATGAACTTCCAGCGGCTGTACTTGCAGTGATGACGTGTTCACTAAACGAACCGTTTAACTTGGCTCTTAAACTTATGTTCGAATGAAAACAACTAAATATTATTAAGATTCGCTCACAATTAAATCTCTAATACATATTCATAAGGGTTAGTTTAGTGGTTAATAAAGTAATTTTTCTTAGTCAAGAAAGATCTCTGGTAGGAACAATAATGTTATTATTTGAATTGTTTATGTTATTTATAATTATTTATTTTGAATTTTCTCATGCGCATCTTAGTACGTTGTCTGGTCCGATCTGATTATTAAGCAGCATGTAAGCTATGCTTATTCAAAAAGTTAACTGCAGGAATTATTATTTCCATCAAGTTTGAAGCATGTAGTGTTACTACAGAATCTATAATATTACTATATTATCTTACACGATCAATAATTTAGTACGTATATCTTCATATCGTAATTATCTAGGATTAAGGATACTATGGATCTCATCATCTATAAAACCTAAAGAGGGAAGGAATATAGATGGTATATTAATATTAATATTTGTTGTAAAGAGTATCATGAACATAAAATTCAAATTCATTTTTTGATTTAACATCTATAATTTCTAACCATATTCCAATTATCATAATCATAGTGAAAATCAACATAAAATATAAACAGTAGAATTGATAAGACATATTTTAGTAGAATTTTAGATTTCGAGAGTACTCACTCAATCGGTTCCTCTGTCCCTTTACATTCTCATGCTTTTAGTGGGATACAGCCCTAGAAGATTGCTTAATGCGACAATGTAGAATTATGGGTTTGAGATACAGATCAATTAATACTAGATACATTGTATGGTGGTTTCTCTATGGGATTATGATATTATCTTGGTAGAAACTATAGTTGTGAGGAGAAAGTTTGGCTAAACATGGAGAGAATTTATTAAAGATGAACTTACATTGATTTTCCGATGATCTTTACATTGGAATGAGACTCCTTATATAGAAGTTCTGAAGTCTCCATCCATATTACAAATAGTATTCAATAGTACATATTCGCAAATAGTATTGATTAGTCTTGTCTATCACCTTTATGTCTTATTTCTTGGACTATTTAGCTTTTTCTTTTCTTGTATTATTTTTCTTTTTCTTCTACATATCTTCATGCCAGTCATAATTGTTGTCAATTTTTCATCTTATTAACTCATTTTTCTTCTTTCACGGTTTTATGCCTGCCATTATTTGATTTCTTGCTTTATCCATATCTTCATGTATGTTATTATTTGATTCCTTGCTTCATTTTCCTCAATTGGTCTGTCTTATTTCTTCTTTTCTATTATTAATAATGTTGAGTCTTCATCACTGGGGGGTTTCTCATTTTTTTGCCTTTAATTTTATGATAATATGAATGAGTTTTTACCTTAATATGATTGTGTTTTTTACCATAATATGATTTTGGGATTTTTACTCTAATATGATTTTACATTATTCTATTTTGAAAATTTAAAAGTTGATTTTTTTTTTATAACTAAACCAATAACAGAACCTACTGCCAGTTGTGTCGGGTTACTCTGCCAACTTATGTCTGACTGTATATCCCAATTTGGTCTGAGTAATTTTAGCCTTGCTTTTATGGCGATTGTGAGTCTTGAGTACGATCATCTGGTATCATGTATTTTTATTCAGGATATATATATATATATCAATGGGACAATCCTTGTTATCAGTAAAATAATAATAATAATAATAATAATAATAATAATTATTATTATTATTATTATTGAAACTTGAAAATCTAATTAGCATACATAATTTTCGAACCCACTATTTTTGTTTTGTTTTTTGTGATTAA
Source organism: Erodium texanum (assembly GCA_036897725.1). NCBI lineage: Eukaryota > Viridiplantae > Streptophyta > Magnoliopsida > Geraniales > Geraniaceae > Erodium > Erodium texanum. The sequence goes on from JAYMSW010000195.1 coordinate 10,278, forward strand.
GAATATTCTGAAAAAGAACAAGATATCAATCTGTAAGGTTCTTGATCCGAAATCATAGATTCAAATCCTACTTGATGCTTTAAGATGAAATATAGAACTAAGTTGAAAAACTGTGCGGTTCTCTGAAGCCAGAGGAGTGCTAAACCCAACAAAAAAGCCAGTGCAAATTTATGGTGTTCAACAGCAGGTTAGACAAAAAAAAAAAGGACTATAAGCACTCTACTGAACTCCACAAGATAAGAACACAGTCCTCAAATCGTGAACTCTGATCATCGTGTCACTGACGTTGTACGCGCAAAAGCAAATCCTCCAACATACCAATGAGCATTGTCTGTAACCGAGACAAACAAAACAATAAGCTTTACCAAATATTATGCAGAGCATGGTACAAGAAAGCTTACCAATGAAACGCATCTTCAAAGAAAGTAAATTTAAGTTGCTTAGTCAAGAAAGTATCCGACAAATCAAACACAGGTATTGGAAACACCTGGAGGTAACATCATAGTACAATAAGAACAATCCTAAGTATCCAACAAGTTTGGAACCTGAACAAGTACACTAAATATTACCTGGTAAAATTACGAGCATGATAGCTGCTTCAATCAGCCAAATGGGTCTCTCCAGACTCGTTAGAATGCTGTCCCCAAGTTTGTTTCCAAAAACATAGTACCCGACAAGGGCAACGGGGAAGTAACATATAGAAACTATGATATATGCTACAGCTACTCCACTCACATAGGTATCTTGGAAGGCTTGTCCGGAGTTGAAGGAAGCGTTGCTTGGATCTCCAACACCACATTGTGTCCGGCATAGGCAAAAGTTACATCACCCAAACTAGTAAAAAAAGTTGAAAACTTTTCTCACTGTTGCTGAGGCCTTGTAGTTACAGTCTACGTCTGGGAAAACCCCTTTCTTAGCTGCAGCCATCCATGACCTAACCAATCCTAGAGTAACTGCACAAAACATATGACACCAATATGAGGTTATTAGATCATAGGCTAATTAAATATAGCTATGCTGAACTATAAGCCTTTTGCAATAAGTTTTCCTCAACTTTAAGTTTTTACATCCGGCTACTTAAACCTTCAAAAAATTACACATGGCTCTTTTTTGCCAAATTTTTTTTTGATGAAAATGCCCTTAACCGGCCTAAAAAGTATCAAAATGTTTCCTACATTGGTTTGCACCATGTCAATGTCTTTGGCGCTCGGGACTGTCATTACTCCAAACAAACTGATATACCCAACACAACACAAGAAACAATCTTAGCATGAGTGTGTCCAATGTCCATGACTCCATGCAAGTGCTGACAGTGAAGGAGAATACAGAGAACACATATGAATATAAAAGTTAAGAACTCTTTTCTTTCTAAAACCACAAAATCCATAACTTCACACAGTTGAATTGGGGTCAAGTGTTAATAGTAAAGCAAGGAGAGTATAATGAAGAAAATCCATAATTAGCACGTTTGTGTTTATGGATAAGTAATGACCATTTTTCTTGGTTTTACCTGTAATTCCTCTTGATAGCTGTACCTTGAATCTCGCCAACCGTACTTGAGAAGAAACATCACAGCAAAAGAATCTGTCTTGACTCCAAATCTGTCATTCCATCTCGATTTTGTTTTTCAAGAATGTCTCATGAAATCGACTGTCATGGACACAAATAAATTTAAAATGGAAGATAGGTATGAAATATTAATTAAGAAAATTAATCATAGCAACAGGCTTAGTGATGTCACACTTTCCTCCTCTTGAGACTAATTTCAGGTCATTTCATGCTTCCCAAATTGCTTTTAGATTCAAATTCAACGGAACACAAATATCCCTGCATGAAAACTTAAGTAGAAACAACACAAGCATAAAAGAAAACAACAAATTGCTTATTTATACAAAAATTGTAGGCAATGAGGGAAAAATCATACTATATTTCTCAGAACTTAGCTCTTTCTGTGTCTTAAGATTCTTAACAACAAAATCAAGACACTGCAGCTACCTTATTCACCAATCTAGGATCTAAATACCTGTTTCTCTCATAAATGGCTACTGTAACAGATATACACAGTATACAGTTACACACATGCAGTAATAAGAAAATGGTATAAAATATAATTCAAGATTAAGTAGTTAACGAACTGACACGTTTGAAACTTTGTGTTGGTCTTGTGTATGTGCTAATGGACTCCTCCACAGCAAGGCCTTGAGCACCAAAACAGAAGTACTCGTTCATCAACTTCTTATTAAAAGAAGTTTTAGAATTCATTTGCTGCGATTTGCCATTGCCCTTCTGTTTAGAAGCAGGCGAAGATATGGATGATCTCGAAAGTGGACTGGAAGGAGACTCTGATGCAACAGCTAAACGTGGTGTGGCGTTGATTACACCATGCATTAGCCCAAACGCGTAGTTCCTTTTTGTTGATGGACTTGGAGGAAGAGTGCTTCTAATAGAAGATGTCCTTTTGTTGTTTGGAAGAGACGATGATTTTGAGTATCTCTGCCTAAGCGGGATTGGATGGTCATCTGAATTCGCGAACAAATCCAAAGAATCATTGTCATCAAATTCTTTTGAGGAAGACTTTTTCTCTTTTCCCCTTGGCCACAAAAGGAGGTTCTTTAAGTGCCTCGCTGCATTGTTAACAGAACCAGGCTTCTTATTATCAGACGAGTTAGGAGAATCAACACAACCCATTTCGCCGGAGAAAGAACAAGACTCGACACTTGCTTCATCATCAGATGCACCATCAATGTCCATGTACAGGTATATCTCTCCGTCAGGGATTCTGAAAGAAGTTCCAGGACTGCCCCCGATCCCCTGCATTTTCATATGGGAAACAATAGCCCTTCTTGTCCTCAAATCCCTAGAAATGGAGATCCCTCCAGCTGAAACCAGTTGCTTTATCAAGATCTCTGAAGACGCTGATTTTGGGCGTTGTTTGAGTAAATCAAGTGGGGTCATGCCATCAGCATCCCGAATATTGAGTTTGATTGATGGCACGGTCATGAGGAGCTCAACAACATTGGATTGGATGTTCTCAATTACAGCCAAGTGAAGAGCAGTTCTTCCTTCATTGTTCCTTACATTGATGATATCCTCCATGTTCAGCAACTTTCCACAGACCAACTTTTCCATTAACTCGATCTGTCTGTCCAATCTTCTGAAACCTGGGGTCCTGAAACCAGCCACGGCCATGTGGAAGAAGGTGTTTCCATACTTGTTCATTAAAGATGCCAAGGAGGGACATGTTTGAACTAGAACCTCTACAACAGGCAAGTAACCCCTATAAGCTGCCAAGTGTAATGAAGTGTTCCCGACATTATCAGCTGAGGTGATGATATCTTGGGATGTAATTAGATACTTAACTACCTGAAAGAAACCAAACATAGATCATGAGTATGAACAATCTTACCAGAGGAATCAAGAAGAGTGTGAAGAGCATTCAATAGAGATGCTTTGTTCTATGGTGCTCTATAAATTTATGGAATGAAGTTGGAGTTAGAGCATGCAAATTATAATCCCAACAACCTTGTACCCATGTTTTAGATCACCTGGTTCCCAAACTTAACAACTTTGAACTTAAGGTGCTCAGCAAAGTGAATGAAATAGATTGAAGAGAAGAGATCTTTATAGTTGCAGACTAACCCTTACACTTTATAATGACAGATAACACACATGCCTTCTAATCACACCTTCATCTTGAAACACATGATAAGAAGATATGCAGAATCTGGTTTGTTCCTTAGGAAGCTTCTAAGCATCACCAAAATATATTATCTTAATTGTAATAAACTAGTATGTGATGCAACCCATACTAAGCACACATGAACTACAAAGAATTGTCATAAATTCTATGATTGCAAGTAAGTACTAGCTAAGACACTAAGAAATGCAAATCTGAAAAGCATATGTTCTAATTCCTAAGACTAACCTCAACCTGGCCTCTTCCAGAGGCTGCATGAAGAACATTACAACCCTGAGCATCTCTATAAGCAGAAACATCAGAGCAACTCCCAAGAAGCTCTCTCAAAACCTCCACATTCCCTCCTCTAGCAGCGGCATGAACAGCCCGGTTCATCATCTCCCACTTGAAAACAGAAGAAGCATCACAAATCCGTCCCTCCAAATCATCTCCATTGCCAGGAGAGATCGAGGATCCAAGCAGAAGCTTGAAGACCTCAGAGTTCTTGCTCCTGGCTGCAGCATAGAGCAAATCAGTAACTCCATACTCTCCTTCTCCAAACACAAGGAGACGGTCTCGCTTCAGCAATTCCTTGATAAAACCAACATCCCCGGCTGAAGCGGCGGTGTAGAGGAGCCATCCGCCGTATCCGGGGCGGATGAGAGGGTTGTGGGCCCCCTTTGTTTCGCATTCTCGGAGGAGCTTCCGGGCAACCTGGGAGCGGTTCTTGGCGACATCGTGAAACTGTTCCTCGTCGTCCCAGACGGTCTCTAGGCGGCGGATACGCCTAAGTGAGGTCAGCTTGATGAGCTGGTTGGCGTCGAGGTGGAGAAGCTCGCTGACCAGATCATACAGCCCGTTGGCGGCGGCCCAATCAATCGGCGATGCGTACCACCACTGGTCTCCGGTGCTCTCCCACCGCAAAGGGAAGTGAGGCGGCGGCATTTTTTGTAATTAACCACACAAAAAACCAAAACTTTCTGAATTCAACAACGACCCAGTACAGAATCCTAGATTACAGCGATGACCCAGCTCACGATTCTAAAATTCAGCACCGACCCAGTTCACAATTCTAGAATTCATCGACAACCCAGTTGAGAATTTCCGGAATTCAGACACGACCCGGTGAAGAATTCGACGCAGATTGAGAAAATAACAACAACAAAAAAACTCAAAAGCTAAAGTGAAGATAAGAGCAATGATATTATTTTGCACAAAAGCTCGAGGAAAAGCTAGAAATGATTCGGAATAATGGAATCAAGCTTTAGGAAAAGAGAGCAATAGCAGAAACAGACGAGAGCTTGTAATAAAGGAACACCAAACTCGATTAAGAGAAGGGCTTAACGATTAAGTCAGAAGCCACAAACCCATAAGTATATTTGCGCCAAAAACAGTTAATAAGAGAGATGAGCAAGAAGCAACCTGGAAGGTGGCTCATACTTATACAGCCATTTTAGAGCACAAAACGAAGCAAAAGCTAAAATAAAGCATCAAACTCGGAGGAAAGTTGGAGAAGACGGTAAAAGGAAACAACTTTTTTATACTTGTTTTCAGAAAAAAAAAACACATAACAAAAATGAAAATGACCCAAGTAGGACTACGGGTAGTGGAGGAGTCTTATTTGTCGCGCGCACAGAAGAGATGAGAATCGTTTGGTGTAGAGAGAGAGAGAGGATTGAAGAATTTTCCAGTTCTGAGGATAATTTTGATGGGAAAAAAATTTCTGTGAAGGGAAAGAGAAAGGACAAGAAACAGAGGGATACAAATGACACTTACGTTTCATGTATGTATGGGTGATTTTTGTGAAGGTTTTATTTGCTAAATATTTACAAAAGAAGGCCTTGCTGTTCGTGTTCTTTTCACTTTTGGCCACAAATTCTGCAAAAATCCGTTGCAAATATGCCCCCACCACAACCACAAGTTGAGTTTGCAATGATCAGAAGCAATCTTTACACACTAATCACCTGTCAATTATAATAATGTTAGGCAGACTGGCATTTTCGAGCATTAATTCAGTTGCTGGACTTTTCGTTTTTTTATTTGAATCAGACATAAAAAAAGAGTTAATATTTTCTGATTTAGGTATGAATGTGTGAATCCATTGAATAAAACTACTGGTAATTACAGCTAATTGATGGATTTAGTCTTGGCTTTTATTGGATCATTAAGATGGAGGGTGTAGTTGACAAAAACAAAAACTTAATATTTGGGCAGAATTGTAAAAAAAAAACGGACAAGTAATCCATTATGTGATTTTGTCTCAACTATTGTTTGGTTTACAAGTTACAGTAGAAACGGCCACATTGTTATCAGAGCTATGTCTCGGAAAATTCAATGCAGTGCTGTGCCGGCTCTCTGAACACATCACTGAAATATAGAAAATGATATATCTGATTTGGACACAAGATACAGCAAATAAGATTTGGATAAGAAGAACACGATTGATTATGCCATTAAAGCTGACAGGAGATTAGTTCTTACAAAGGAACCAAGTAAAAACGACAACTACAAAGCCGAACACAACCCTCAGAATACACAAATTCAAGTTTATTTCATGTCTCAAAACGTTGCATCAGAACCTACGACTTGAGTGAGAACATGGGCCATCATGATCTGGCGTCAACTTCACAGGGTGGGTGCAATGTGCACAATCAGGTCAATGACACGAGAACTGCAAATGCAATGTATAGAGTGTGTCAATCACAATGTGGTGAAACAGTGCTGTTATTATGTTGCTATGAGTAGAGGAGATTGATGTTATTACCTGTAACCCCATTCGTTGTCATACCACGACACAAGTTTCACAAAGTTTTCGTTCAGAGAAATTCCGGCCTTGGCATCAAATATGCTTGACCTATAAAGAATGGATTATGATTAATATCACTCAATACTAAATGGGTTATAACTGAAAGTCACACATTATAAAATAAATCCCTAATTTTGCAAATAATCAAATGAGACTGAAGGAGTAGCAGGCTGCATGTCAATTCTAATTCTACATGTAAGTCATATCTTATTGAGCACGCCAAAGGGCAATTTCTATGGATTAAGAAACAGCAGTCATAGAAGCAAAATCTTTATTTACCTGCTGTCACCAACAAAGTCTGTGGACACAACATCATCTTCAGTGTAACCCAAAATTCCCTTCATTTTGCCCTCAGATTCCTCCCTGATAACATCAACAATCAAGATACCACATTAAAACAATAAGTCAATAATTAAATGCATCATGCACAAAATCTCCCGAGACATACTTGATAGCAGCCTTGATCTGCTCATAGGTTGCCTTCTTCTCAATCTTTACAGTTAAGTCCACAACAGAGACATCAACAGTAGGAACTCGGAAAGCCATTCCAGTCAACTTACCATTAAGTTCTGGCAACACCTTTCCAACAGCCTGTACAATTTGTGAATGCACAAAACACAATTAACCAATCTGTCCATTGCTCAAGCACCTCTATAAACAATTTTGTAAGTCCAATATAAAGACATTCATAATATCAAATACTACCTTAGCAGCGCCAGTGCTGCTGGGGATAATGTTGAAGGAAGCAGCTCTTCCACCTCTCCAGTCTTTCATTGACGGGCCATCAACAGTCTTCTGTGTGGCTGGTTCACAGAACGAACATAAACATCAATTTCACATGTATAAATAGCTTCAGGGCATGACAATTCATTCATCTAGACACTCACCAGTTATGGAGTGGACAGTGGTCATAAGACCCTCAACAATTCCAAACCTGTCATTGATAACCTGTACAAGTTTCCCGTTAGGAGTTAGGACATGAATAAAAGAGATCATGCATGTTATACATTAATTGATCATCATGTGCATGAGCTAACCTTGGCCAAAGGAGCAAGACAGTTGGTGGTGCAGCTAGCATTGGAGACAATGTCAAGCTCTGGCTTGTATTCAGTGTGGTTGACTCCCACAACAAACATGGGGGCATCCTTACTGGGGGCCGAGATGATTACTTTCTTAGCACCGCCCTGATCAACACAACAACCCATGTCATATCTTGTAACATAATCAATGGAATCACAGTGTAATCAAAACCCGGTATAAGAATTTAGATATCTATACAAATACAAATTTGAGAGTGGATAACTGTAGGTCTTGCATCTCATTTTCACAGGAAAAAAAAAACATCCTAAACATTAGAATCTCTATAGTTCAATGGCTAAAAGGGTACAAAACACATGCAGCAATTGAAATTCAATACCCACAATTCTTAAAACCCTATTGTATAGGATCACAACTAAATAATATGAACACCAAAACATTATACAAATAGGCCACCACTGAAATCTCATACCTAATATTCCATAGTTACAAATTTGGTACAGAACAAAAACAACCAGTCAAATCTGACACCTAAAATCCCATAGCTATCAATTGGGGGTAACACAGCACAAACACCTAAAATTCCATAACTATCAATTGGGTAACACAGCACAAACACCTAAAATCTAACAGTAAACTATGAATCAACTTAACTCTAACAGATGAGATTAAACTTGAAGCAATATACAAACCTTCAAGTGAGCAGCAGCCTTGTCCTTGTCAGTGAACACTCCTGTAGACTCCACAACAAAGTCTGCTCCAGCCTCAGCCCATGGAATCTCCTCAGGGTTCCTAAAATTAACACACACAGACATGAATCTCAAACCCATTATGCAAACACTGATCTAGACGCCTGCATCGTTACACATCATACCTGATGCCAAAAACAGTGACAGGCCTTTTTCCAAAAGAGAAGGGCTTGGAGTCCTTGACCTTGAGCTCATGGTTCTTCCACTGACCGTGAACACTGTCATACTTGAACATATATGTCTGCATTTTGCAACATATTCACAAACATATCAGCAATCGACCCAAAACAGAAACACAGATTACAAACACGCAAAAACACAAGACACAGACGAAATCAAGTACCATGTAGTCAGTGGTGATGAAAGGATCGTTGACGGCAACGAGCTCAACATCGTCCCTCTGGAGAGCAACTCTCGCAACCAGACGACCAATCCTTCCGAACCCTACAATATCATGTCATTTTAAAGCAAAAAAATGAGCAACAAGGACAAGCAGACTAGCTCGGAACCAAAAAACAAAATAACCCAAGAGCAAAACATGGATCAAAGAACACGTACCGTTGATTCCGATCTTAATTTTTTTGTCAGAACCTACACAGACCAGCAAAATCAGACAAGACCCAGATGAATAAAATAGTAAGAACCCAACACTAATCACATAAAAGCGAAGAAATCAACAGATCTTATAGCATTCATACCCATGGTGATCACAAAAAGCAAGCAAATGTGAGTGCTGTAGAGTGTAGTAGAGATCGGAGACTAGAAATAAATTCCTGTGAAGAGCATAAACATGGTTGGGGATATTTATATATGAACCAGATCATAGCACCAGGGCCGGGTCGGGCCTTGTTTCCTGGTCGGGCAATTTCCTTGGGAAGAAAGAAAGGTTATTTCGAGCCGCCGGATTGAACTAATCTGTGGTATTAGCCGTGGATTTAAGCAGACATCTATCCTACGCGCTCCAGCGGCGTCTGAAGGAAAGACACGGAGCTTTAAGCCGTACTTACAAGAAGGAAGTGCTATTGCAAATGCACGAAATGAGCGCGTGGATCCGGATAGGCCCGAGCATATTCTCCGGTGGAAGAATCTAGACTTGTCACTTGTGTGTCTTCGTAGGGAATATAGGTAAATACAACTGACTAGGCTCGGACCTGAAATGGGCCAACGGGCTGGGCCCAATTAGAACACATGCCAACACCGGATTGAAATGGTTTAATTTTGCTTTCAAAAAAAAATACAAACCGAAGTCAAACTTAAACACGATAGTTTATTATCTTAATACTGGGCATGAGACACGATAACACGATGCATTGATGGTCTAATCCGGCCTGAAAAAGGACATAGTCCGCATGACTATAATTTTAAATGATTTTTAAAATAATAGAAATGTGAATAATGTCAACTCTCTATATCAATATAAATTTCTTCTGCATTTTCGTCTAATTATATATAAAAAATTCTGCATCTGATAAAATATTGTCTTCCAAATTAAAAACATGGGGTTGGGCTCGAACATTTCATTAAAGTCTTATTATGAGTCTAGGCCCAGAAACTTAAAAAGTTGGCTTCGCCCGGGTTCGAACCGGAGACCTTCAGTGTGTTAGACTGACGTGATAACCAACTACACCACGAAACCTTACATGCAGTATGTCTAATTAGACCAAAATAAAAAGGTCGATGACCCATTAGGCCCAGTGACGTATATGGGTCAATCTATAAATGGGCCCACTTTATTACCGTTAAAGGCGCAATAATTTCAAATTGGCGCCGTCGACCACTACCCGTTGCCTTTATTACCCAAAATACATTTCTGGAAATTTCATATCCACTTCAGTAGTTCTGCAAAATCCACAATATTTTCTTCGAATCATTTTTGGAAGAAAAAAAATCTCCAATTTGTTTCAGATTCAAACCATTTTGTCATTTCCGAGACTTGAATCGGCGAAAATGGCTTCCAAAACCGTCGCCAAGGACATCATCACCCTCCGTGGCTCCGCTGCCATCGTCAGCGAGTTCTTCGGTACGTAATCGCCGATCAACATATTTCTTTGTTCCGTTTCATCGGTTTGTTGGAAAATTGTTTGTTTTTCTTCTGATTTGCGTGTTTCGGTGAAACCCTTTTTTCAGGTTATGCTGCAAACAGGTAATTTTTGTTTCTATTTCTATTGGCTTTTCGGTTCTGTGTTTGATTTGGAAATGATTTGTTTGTTTGATGGGAAAATTCTGTTCAGTATACTGTATAATCGTGGGGTGTACCCAGAAGAAAGTTTCGTGAAAGTGAAAAAATATGGGCTGCCTATGTTGCTTACTCAAGATGAGGGTGTTAAATCCTTCATTGCTAACCTAAATGCTCAGATTTCAGGTTAGTTGCTTCTCTCTTTTTTATAGCATTTTGGGTCTGTTTGGTTGCTAGGAAAATGTAGGAGGAAATTGGAATCAGTTCTGTTCTGCTGTCACAATTCATAACTTGGGAATTCAAATGAACCTACTTATACTGCAAGTGTGTCAATACCACTTTGTTTTGAAGTTTTTTTTTGTTTCACATACCATACCAGATACTGAGCAATGAAGCCTAGTAATTGTATGTTTGATGTTGTTTGGCTTCTTGATTGTTAATGTATTTTCTGAGCAATTTCCAGTTAGGTTGCTATGAAAATCTACAAGAGTACAAGGGAAATAGATTGAGTATTGTTCTGTTTTATCTGAGAGTTCAATAGCGCCATGTTGGTTTGCACTATGAGTAACGGGTGATGAGAGGTGTTTTAGTGTATTCTTCTTGATCATTGACGTAAATGTTACCATGTTGATTCTTGTTAAGAATGGCTTGAAGCTGGGAAGTTGCAAAGGGTGGTTCTGGGGATAATGAGCAAGGCAACCAACGAGGTCCTCGAGAGGTGGAACTTCAGTGTTGAAACCGACACTGAGGTTGTCCAGAAAGGGTATAATCCACTATCCACCCTCTTTCTATTCTGATCTTGAACCAAAAGGAGAGAGGTAATAATGCTGTTCATAGTGTTATAGATTATATTTGATGGCCTTACATATCTGGTCCATGGTTTCAGTGTGTCAAGGGAGAAGAGTGACAGAGAAATTATGAGAGAGATACAAGCAATCATGCGACAAATTGCTTCAAGCATTACTTATTTGCCATGCCTTGATGAACAATGTATGGATGGATCTCTCAGTTACATTTCACAATTCTCAATTTCTCATGCATTGGTTGAATTTGTAACACAAGTTTCTTTCTTTCTCTGATTCCTCTTTCAGGTGTGTTTGATGTGTTAGCATATACCGATACAGATGTAGCAGTACCATTTACTTGGATTGAGAGCGATCCTAAACTTATTGCAAATCCTCAAATGGTGAAACTGCATTCTTTTGATACCAAGGCAAGTTTAAGAAAAAGGGTAGCAAATAATGCAGTAAAATTCAATTTGGTTCTATTTGACAGACTACTTGTTTCCTCTTCTCTCTTCTTGCAGATACACAAGGTTGACACTCTTGTATCCTACAAAAATGATGAATGGGACGAAAGAGTAGAGAGCTAGATATTTTCTGTGTTCAGTTCCTGTGTTGTGGATAGGAAATAGATAAAGAGTGGACTGAATCTTTCTGATCATATGTTGATTATTCCCCCTTCTTGACAAAAAAAAAAAAAAAAGATAGTCTGGTTGCATATAAAAATTATTGCATTTTAGAGAGTATATTTCAGAGGTGTAATGAGGTCTATCAATGTGATTCATATTCAAAAACTTTTATCTTCCAATGAAGGATATGTATATGCTAGAAACAACAATGACTTATGTTGTCTCCTTCAGAAGAAACCTAGTAATTTCACATTGATTCGGATGAAACCTAGTGATTTCATATTGAATCGGAAGAAACCTTACATGGAGCTCTTACATGGTATTTACACGGAGCTCTGGAAACATATCCTGGAAAAGAAGTTGAAAGAGAGTACAGGGTCCGTGTCCTTAAATATATACAGAGTACCAAGTCAGTACACAAAGCTCAACTCACACCTCGGTATATTCCACCAGGTCGGAGATCATCCATGCTATCAACATTTCTGTACCCTTCAAAATCTCTCAGGCACGTCCATCCCCGCCGGTTCAGGAACTCCTTGTAATCATCTTCAGTGTAAAATGTCTTCTCTTCTGTATGGACTGGTAAGTGGTCTGACTCATCATAGAGGCACACTTTAATGGTCAGCCCTGCAATATTGAGTTCCACAATGACATTAGATACAGTCAAAAAGAAAGTGTCGAGGAGTTTCCTGAACATTAACAATTTAACATACCTTCATCAAGGTGGATAACATAAGTTCCCAAAGGCATATCCCGATCTATACTCCGAATTATCTGATCTTCGTCCTCCAACCAAAATGCACGCTTAGTTCTAAGCCTAAAAACAGACTTGATTGCCTCCTTGATGGCATCGGCAGTTCCATCGATGCCAATCCTTCTAGTGTAATCCCCCAATTTGACTGAAATCACCCTTCCACCAAATGTCTGACTCTCCCCACCTACAAAATAATGAGGGCATCAAGGTTGTGTTCAGTAACCAACATTTGATTTGATATTTACAATTTCAATTCTCGCATTTTATATATTATGATTTAAATTCAGTCCTAGCCTTTGGACTACAATTTCAAATGAAAAGGGGATGTTCAGTAACTTACCATTGTTAGGAGCCTCTCTCCAGTTCCAAGGAGGAAGGCTATTTGCGGCAACTGCATCAGCAGCCGTGATTGCAAGAGGATGTCCTTCATGATCAAGACGTCTTTCAAGATTAAGTGTTGGCCTGCCACTAGCTACACACCAAGGAAATGTATTTATTAGCGAGAAGACCCGCTAAGCTAATACCAAAAAGAGATTACAGGAAGGTTATCTAAGGGTTGGTTATTCTCATAAACTAGAACTTCGCTCTATTTCCTAAGGCAAAACCATGAGTATCGTTGATATGCAAGAATTATGTCAACACCAGATGTGTGACAAATAAATTGCGGAGAATATGAGCTTTGGTAAATCAACCTTCAAAATAAATAAAGTTTGATCAAATGAATTGCCGAAATGAAGACACAAAAAGCCTTACACTCCCATATTGGACTACGCAGTTCCGAATTTTACTCATAAGCAAGGAAATAAAGTGGTAAAAATATCAGTAAGTATGTCTCAGGCAAAAACAAAGTATATCAAGGATACCTTCCACTGGTCCAAATGAAATACTGGTATCGTCTATACCTGCTCAAATCAAACAGTTAAATACATGTCATGATATTCAAAAAATAATAATTAAGGAATGCAAACGGCACACTCCTGTAGACCAGGATATAGCAAGAAATGTATTATTTATATAAAGCAAGGATTTTACATAAACTAAATCTTGTGGCATACTTCACAAACGTTAAAACATTTTGAGTCATGAGACTAAAAGGAGCCATTTAAGAAGGTATATATCAATTAAGTTGTCATCGAGGATATTACCAATTGCAGTGGCTGGCTTTAAAGAGCAAAATAGAATAAAACTATGCTGATAATTCAGTTATGCAAGTAGCCTAAATTGTCAAAATGTCTGATTAAAGGGAGTACCATATAGAAGTGAGTGTGATTCACATTTATGCAAGTATCAGCAAGAAGATTAGCACCCAAATTAATAATAATTCAACCCAAGACTCCATTCGATCTGGGCTACTTATTTTCAATCTGGGCATCACTATTAGTTTAGGAAGCTTGTCAGAAACTTGCAGCTCTAAGAGCAAACTTCAATGAGTTAAAAGGAACACCCACACATCCTGCTCAATCAATCAAACCAATCACCTAAACCAGATGGCCAAAAATCAAAACTTGAAGGAAACTTAGGCACCATAAACACTGATGTAGCTAATAAAGACAGTGGAGAAGTCTCTGTACCTTTATCAGAAAACTGCATATATGAATCAACCTTAGTAGGAGTTAAACTCTTGTGCTGGGGGCTCTTGTTTCTCTCCCTCAAAATCTCCTCTATCTCCTTGTAATAAGACATTTTGGCCGACCCACTTCCCCGATCATGATGCTTGGCCTTCTTGAACTCCTTGAGCAAGTTCCTCCACTTATCGGTGCACATGGTCGGAGACCGATCGAACCCTTTTTCTCTCATCTTTGCCGAAATCTGGTCCCACAAGTGCTTGTTGGACTTGGAGGTATTGAAGAGAGCGTCCATTTCGCGGCGGAGAGAGATCAAGTTGCGGGTCTCCTCCTGGACCCAGGTCTCGGCCCTCTTCTTCGGCGCCCTGACCTCGTGGTCCTCGCCGCTGCTCTCCCCTAATACCATCTGGTGCTGAGGCTGAGCTTGCTGCTGCACGTCCCCATTGGAGACCAGCTCCATCATCGTGTCCCGGCTACCTTCCACCTTGTAGAAATCGATCGGGCGTGGCTTCTCCGATAGGTACATGGCGCCGATTCAGGTTCTTTCTGGTTCAGGCTTTTCGTCGAACAGGTGGTGTGCGTCTGGCGGTCTAGAGATAGATAAGCTCAGAAACTATGAAAAATTCCATTTGGGAATATGGGTCTGGAAGGTAATGGGTCGATTCGTCACACACAGCTGAATAGCACGTTGTCTTTGCCTGCAGAGACAGAGAGATAATAGATTGGGCGTTCGAGAAGAAGATTAAGGAGCGCGAAGTGATAGATTGGATTTAGATAATTGGATAAAGAGGAAAGAGAGAGGATTGAAGTTGACTGGTTCTGGGTCTGGATCTCTGGAGCTTTCTGGTTTATGGGTCTCTCTTCTTTAGCCAATATTCTCCACCATTAGAGAGGAAGAAGAAGAAGAAGGTCAGGGCAGTGGACTTGAATGGAAATGGAGCTGAGAGAGTCTAAATTTGGGATTTTTATTTTTAAAAAATCACGAGTAGACGTGAGGCAAAAAAAAATGTGAACAACCAAAAATCGCTATTTAAGACATCTCTAAACCACGATAAAAATACTAAAATATTTGGTATATATATAGTATTTTTCAATCCAATTCATACCATCTTTATTTTCAAAATTGACAAAAGTAAATAGTATTCTTTTAAATTTAGTGGCAACGAATAGTGTTCCTCTTAAAATAATGATGACATTTAAGATATACTAGAGTTGTGATTGAATGAAATATGACTTTTAATTTTTTTATTAATCATTTTACTATTAAACAATTAAAAATAATGTTTTGAGATAGCATTTGGTGCATGGGTTGGAATGCACCATCTTTTTGATGTGAAATCTACACCATTTTGCAATAAATTCTACACAAAAATGGCATATTGGGTTGGAGATGCCCAAACAACCACCACATGGGATATCGCTACTGGAACTCAAACTCTAGTCTCATAAAATCAAATTCAAATACTTGACCAATTGATAAGCAAGCTTGGTAATATTATTCAATATCATTAAGTATAAAACCAATTTTCTCAACAAAAAAAAAAAGTATAAAACCAATTAATTAATCAATTTCAACTTTTTTATTTTTTGAAGAAATTTCATCTTTTGATGGATTTGGCCTCAGGCTCTGCCTTCAGGTGATTTTGTCTTATTTTAAAACATGGTTGAATTAATTATGATTATCACAGTTTATTTTAAACATAATTACAAAAAGTGTATGTTGGGCACTGTTGTCTTATAAGGGTAGGTTCACCTAGAACACACGGCCTTGTCACGTCGGTAATTGTCGGCTCGTGTTAGGGTCAAAGTATTGGTGCAGTGAAAACGAAGTTTATCGGACCGGTTCAGTAGCCCCGATGCTTAGATTGTTTTAAGAAAATTTTCATAAAACTATTGTGAACTATAACTTATTTTTACAGAACATCTTTAAAGTATCGACTCGCTCACATCACTATGTCTGTTATAACTTTGTTAAGTTTAGTGCGAAATGTCCAAAATACTCTTATATAGTAAAAAATTAAAATTAACAAACAAAAACAAGATAAAAATTCATATAGAATACAAATAAAAAATATTCTCAAAAACAAAAATAACTATAAAATTTTACAAGTTGGAAGTTTTTTTTTATAGGAAAATTCATCTTTATTTTTTTATACTAAAAATGATAATACTTATCTTTTGTTTAAGTTTTCTAAAAATGAAAACTGATGACGTCATCATCTTCACCTTATCAAAGCTGAACCCTGGTCTCAGCTCCGATAAAGTTCCACGGCGACGGCGAGGCTCCGGCTAGCGTAAAGATGCAGTCTAAGGAGGTGGAAGAAGAGTCGATTCGTCCAAGCCCGTTAGACTGTCGTCGGCTTCAATTTCCTCCACATCTGGGTGAATTTACAAATCCAGATCCGGCAACTGTTGGACATTCGATAGTGATTGTGCAGATCCGACAAGCTTCGTTCAAGGCCGTGCACCATCTGCGGCTCCAGAAGATCGGCTCGGAGATGGTCGTGCTCTTCGTCGATTCGTCTAAGCCCGTTGGTCGAAGATGGCTCAAAGAAGGCGTATCGGAGGAGTGAATACCCAAATTCGACGAGCGGAGTGCAACCTGATTCGCAATAGTGCAACGATGACGTTGAACGGGGCTTCTTTCCCTCACCGTCGAATGGAGCATCTTGCACTTGTTGGAGACCTCGCTGGATTAAAACCCAAATCTGTCATCTGCGACATAGTTGTTTTTCTTTTCTTTTTTTTTTCTTTTTTTATTCAATAATAATAAAGATTGAATTGACCATATTGACCAAGGGAAATGTGGGAATTTTCAAAAAACTAACACCGTTAGGGTTTTTTGAACCTTAAAAATAGTTCAGTGTAGTCATGTGAATGGATCGATATATTTTAAAGATGTTTCGTGAAAACGGGTCAAAGTTCATGGTACTTTTGTGAAATTTTCCAATTTTTAATTTTTTTATTAAAAATATAAATTACATTAAAAAAAAATTAAATATTGTTCTAGTCACGCAACATACAATCGTGCCATTTAAACTGCAGTGCATGTGTCCTATGATGTGCCTCGGTGAAGCTCGAAGTGTTCGTAGACTCCAAAGCGGTTAACGTTTGGTGGACTTCAATCTTCTTCAGTATCATTTGCTTCGTAAGCATTTTATCAGTGTTGGCGGCTAGTTTGGCCTCATGTTCCTGATGAATTCTTGCTCGGTCTTGCCTTGAGGACTCCACGAGCAGAAGCTTCTACATATAGTCCGTTTTGCGGGACTCTATATCCGGAAT
>JAYMSW010000196.1:0-27732 GCA_036897725.1 Erodium texanum
TAATCTACATTTCAATGTATTCTCAATTAAAATTTAATCTAAAATTGAATTTTATATTAAAAATAATAAATAAATAAAACCATCATCAACCTTATTCTCCACTGCACTCTAAACATCAACAACCCTAAAAAAACAGAATTAACTACCATCAGCAACCCCCAATCTAATGCTCGGGTGCACATGCCTAACAAGTACATATGGTTTAGGTTCCGGTTTAAACTTGTTGTTAAAATATAAACCTATGGTCTAACCTCAGTCATTCAATTTTTCAATACCGCCACTTGTCACGATTTGGTGCAATTACACAACTTTCACCATTTTTACTTTTTTATTCATTCTCGCTTCGTTTGAATTCCAATTCACTTCGATCCAGATCCAATATTTTTCTTTTCTCGAGATCTACAAAACAAGACCAGTGAATCATATATTTTAAAGGGTTTAGGGGTTTGGGGTTTAAGGTTTAGGGTTTATGGGTTTAGGGTTTATGATTTGTGGTTTAAGGTTTAGGGTTTATGATTTTTGGTTTAAGTTTTAGGATTTATGGTTTAAAATATATGTTTCACTGGTCTTGTTTTGTAGACCTTGAGAAAAGAAAAATATTGGCGTTGGAACGAAGCGGGAATTGATAAAAAAAAAAATGGTGAAATTTGAGTAATTGTATCAAATAGTGATAAGTGGCAACAACAACTTTCAATCAAAAATTGAATAACTGGGATTAGAACATAAGTTTTTATTTGATCTCATGCCAGTATATATAAACAAGTTGTCATGGTTTATTAATCTTAATCGTCGTGATCTCGTTGTATTACTACAAGTTGCTTGAAGCTCTGATGAGCTGCTGCCGGTTCATAAGTCACGAGCTCAAGACCAACTTGATTTTTTTCCCTTACATTTTCTTGCATCTCTCCTTACAATTAGATTTTACAAAAAAAAAATAGAAACAATATATACAATCACAAACCATTAGATTTTACAAAAAATAGAAACAATATATACAATCACAGGCCATTAGATTTTACAAAAAATAGAAACAATATACAGAATTGGATGCTTAAAGACTAAAACAGGGATTTCAATCCATTTAATTTCAACACAATTCACCAACAAATATTTAAGGCAGGCAAAACAAAAGTAAGGAGACGAGTCTTGTTGCCTAAATAGGAAGGAACTTTTAGATAAATTTGACCAATACCATCTCATGTTAATTTATTTTGTGTAAAGTCCATGTCATGTTAATTGTTATGTAAGTAGAATAATAACAATTTGTCTTTACAAAACGTGAGTAATTATGTTTTAAAAACTAATAAGGATGTTTTTTGAAATGAAAATGTACATATTATACATTTGCATTTGTAGCTTTTATAGATTTGTACCAACCGTGCATCTATAGTACACACGAATCACATGCTCATAGATTTAAAAATAAAAAAGTGTATTATAAAGAGAGACGAAAACACAAAAATGGATATAAAAAGGGTACTAAGTGCTCATCATCTCTGAATCTCACTGTTTGTGAATGTTGATTTGATACACAGCAATTGTATTCGTATGTTATGGAAAGAGAGAAGCAAGAAGCTGAGTTGGAATAGATCAAGATTGACAAACCCTACCTATGCTATCACCTCTCTGCTCTTCTCCTTGCCGATCAACTCGTAATATTTTACTACTTCATTTAATTTTGCACTTACTTATCATGTAATTGATGATGAAACTGCCTCATTATGCGGTCAGGTAGATCCAGTTGGTATACGGTGGAGGAAGAATAGGCTCAAGCTGTCTACGGCTACGTCCTAGGGTCCGTATCCATAACATCTCTAGTGCTAGACAATGTGAGCTAAATGGTAAAAGTGACTATGTCAATGTGGGTGTGCAAAGCGTCAAATTGAGACTCAATTTCGGACTGAAAAGGTATGTTCTATAACTATGAAATTTTAATTTCGAGTTCTAAGATATGAGGTCTTTCTAACGATATTTCTCGAACTCTAAACGGATTATTGGTGAATGAAAATTTAGCTCTCAAACATCACAAAACGAACTCAAAATAATCATGTATCTTACGCGACATACGTATAATATACAACATGCGTATGTGTGTATACAAAGTCTACTTGCTCCACAAGCTAGTACACAACTAACACAAGTTGTCACGTGTTGGTGTGTGTTGTGATTTCAATTAATATTTGAAATCAATTTTAAATGCATGATTACGAGTAATATGACTTGCTTTGACTTTGTATTAAAGACTATGACCCACGCTCTCTCACTTCTTGATTTCTCTGTCTTGGCTTGAATAGTAGAAATAGGTGGGTCCTGCTATGAGTTGATCATATATTGAAAACAACAAAGAAAACCAGAGTAAAGGAACGGTTCGTCAACTCCTTTTCCCTTCATTTTCTTCGTGTATTGTGCTTGTGTTCCGCTGATATCTTATTCGGTTTAGAGTTCTTAGACATGTCGTTGTATCCTAGAAGACGTCGCTCATGCGGAATACTAAAGTCGTCTTAAGGAGACCGGTTCTCGGGCCTCGGCAATCTCCCCTTGTCAAATTTCACTAAACTTTATAGGTTATAGTTTAGTTTGGCTGTTTGTTTTCCCCTTTTTTTTTTGTCTCTGGTGCGCTGTGATTTATAGCTCTCTTTGTGGTCTCTGTCATTTGATCTGTTCCTACTTCTTATGTTGTTTTAAATTGTTATATTGTTTTGTTTTGGCTTTTTTTAACCTGCTCATCTCTTTCTGGTCTAATCAAAGAGTCAACATTCTTAAGACGACTTTATATTTTATTCCGTTGGTTAAGCTCATTTTCCAGACGAGCAGGTTGTGTAGGGGCTGAACTTTTGATAAGCTTAATGTGTTAGCTGACTTTCTTATTCATCTTTCAAGAGAAAAAAAAATTGAAGATACTAGCTCTAAGAAGTTTCTTGTTGCCAAGTTTCTCCATTTTTCTATGGTCGATTCCAAGGCCATTGTCAGTCAGGTCCAACAGCTCCAGCTAATTATTCAAGGAATACTAGTTGAGAACATGGCGATTGATGAACACTTTCAAGTGGCTACAATCATTGAGAAGCTACCACCAAGTTGGAAGGAGTTCAAGAACTACCTAATGCACAAGCGAAAAGAAATGTCTGTGGAAGACTTAATTGTTAGGCTTCGTATCGAGGAAGACAACAAGAATGTTGCCAAGAAATTTTCTCCTTTTGCCGGTCCATTTGAGGCAAGGGTGAATGTGGTGGAAGTCAAGAAGGACAACCGAAAAGGTAAGAAGCCCCGAGAAAGGTCTAATTTGGAACCTTGAGGAAGCATTGCTAAAAAGCCCAAGTTTACCGGGAAGTGCTTCAATTGCAACAAGATGGGTCACCGGTCCTCTGAATGCAAGTTTCCAAAAAGAGTAAAGCCAATTGAAGCAAATATTGTGGAAGCTATTGTACGAGATGTATCTAACATCGACCTATGTGCAATTATTTCTGAAGTCAACCTGGTTGACACAAACCCAAGGGAGTGATGGCTTGACTCTAGTGCAACGCGTTACATTTACAATGATAAGGACTCCTTTACTGAACTAACTCTAAGTGCTAGAGAGAAGCTCTACATAGGCAATAAATCTATTTCAAAGGTCAAGGGAACGGGCACCGTGATTTTGAAGATGACTTCCAAAAGGCAACTGACACTACAAATGTGGCTTATGTATCGGACATTAGTAGGAACCTTGTATCTGAAAGCCTCTTAGACTCACATGGGTTAGAGTAGTCTTTGAAGCTGGGAAATTTGTTTTGAGCAAGAGTGGACTGTTTGTAGGCAAGGGTTTTGTTTCTGGAGGATTATGGAAATTTAACGTTATTTCTTATAAGTCCAAAGTGATGAATAATAATAAGAAAGACATTTCTTCTGTTTATATCATCGAGTCATTTTATGTATGGCATTGATAGACTTGGACATGTTAACTACGAGGTGCTACGTAGATTAATGAACTTGGAACACATCCCCAAACTCCAAATCGACTTTAAACATAAATGTGAAGTTTGTGCGAATCAAAACAAACAAGGTCTTCATTTCACACTGTGTAAAGAAATAATGAACCACTTCACTTGATACATAGTGATCTTTGTGACTTCAAATCCAACCCAACGAGAGGAGGAAATAAGTACTTTATTACCTTCATTGATGACAGCAAAAAGTATTGTTATCTATATTTGTTAAAGAACAAAAACGAAGCTCTAGATAAATTCATTATCCTTAAGAAGGAAGTAGAAAACCAACTTGATAAAAGGATTAAGGTGGTTAGAAGTGATCGTGGTGGATAGTATGTTGAAGCATTTGGCGAGTTTTGCTCATAACATGGAATTATTCATGAAGTAACACCTTCGTACTCTCCTCAATCAAATGGAGTAGCTGAGCATAAGAATCGTATGCTAAAAGAAATGATGAACGCCATGCTAAATAGCTTTGGGTTGCCACAATACATGTGGGGGGAAGCTATTTTGTCAGCTAATTAACTTTTGAATAGGGTACCTCGCAAGAAATTAGACAAGACGCCACACGAGTTATGGAAAGGAATGAAACCTTCTTATAACTATTTGAAAGTACGGGAGTATCTTGCTAAGGTGTTGACCCATCACCAAAGAAGATGAAAATCAGCCCTAAAACGGTTGATTGTATCTTTATTGGATATGCTGCACATAGCAATGCATATCGGTTCTTGGTGTATGAATCGGAAAATTCAGAAATACACAAGAATACAATAATGGAATCAAAGAACGCTTCATTTTTTGAACATATATTTCCGTGTAAACGAAATGAAAGTGATTCAGCATCTAAACGACCTTTGGAATTTGTTGAAGAAAATATTGAAAACCATCAACAAGAGGTCGAGGTTGATGAATTCTATCAGATGCTCCAACATGAAGTTGAAGTTAAAGATGAAGAAGAGGTAGAGCCTAGAAGAAGTAAAAGGGAAAGGGTAGAGACATCCTTTGGCCCAGACTTCATGACCTACATGGTAGAGGTAGAACCTCATACTTATTATCAAGCTGTAAGTTCAACAGAAAGCCCTTTATGGAAAGAGGATATAAGGAGTGAAATTGATTCTATCTTGCAAAACCATACGTGGGAATTAGTGGACCTTCCTCTGGGAATAAAACCATTAAGTTCTAAATGGATTTTTAAAAGGAAATTAAAGGCAGATGGAACAAGAGATAAGTATAAGGCCAGATTGGTTATAAAAGGTTATAGCCAAAAAGAAGGCCTTGATTACTTTGACACATATTCTCCTGTCTCGAGAATAACATCCATTAGGATGATACTTCCAATTGCCGCTCTGTGAAATATTGAAGTACATCAAATAGATGTTAAGACGGCTTTCCTAAATAGAGATTTAGATGAAGAGATCTACATGGAACAACCTGAGGGTTGTATATCTCCAGGTCATGAAAGAAAAGTCTGCAGACTAGTGAAGTCTTTATATGGACTAAAGCAAGCACCTAAGCAATGGCATAAGAAATTTGATGATGTCATAATGGCAAATGATTACAAGATAAGCGAATGTGACAAATGCATATACGTTAAATCTACAAACGAATGATGTATTATTTTATGTCTATATGTGGATGACATACTTATCATAGGGAGTAACAATAAGATGGTGAAGAGGACCAAAGACTTATTGAACTCTAAGTTTGACATGAAAGATATGAGACTCGCCAATGTGATTTTGGGTATCCAAATCAAACACTCACCAAACGGTATAGTCCTAACTCACTCGCACTACATTGACAAAATACTAAGTAAATTCGGTAAAGAGGATACCGGTAATGCCAGAACTCCAATAGACATTGGACAACATTTGTCTAAAAATAATGGTGAAAGCCTAGACCAAGTAGAATATGCACGAGTTATAGGCAGTCTCATGTATCTCATGAGTTGTACTAAACTTGACATTGCGTTCACGGTTATTACTTTGAGCCGATTCACGAGTAATCCAGGGAAGGACCATTGTACTACGATCATAAGAATACTTAGGTACTTACAATACACTCGTGACTATGGACTGCACTATACGAGAGAACATGTTGTGCTAGAAGTATATTCTGATGCTAGTTGGATATCATACATCAAAGATTCCAAAGGCACAAGTGGATATGTTTTTACTCTAGCAGGGGCTCTAGTGTCATGGAAATCCTCAAGACAAACAATCATAACTCGATCTACCATGGAATCTAAGTTTGTAGCCTTGGATAAAGTTGGTGAAGAAGTTGGGTGGCTACGGAACTTCTTGGAGGATATTCCTGAATGGCCAAAGCCTACGCCCAAGATATGTGTGCATTGTGATAATCAAGCAACAATCACTAGGGCAGAAAATTTGATGTATAACGGTAAGAATCGACATATACATCGTCGACACAGTACCGTTAGACAACTGATCTCAACTGGAGTTATTGCTATTGATTTTGTAAGATCTAAAGATAACATTGCGGATCCGCTAACCAAACGGTTAAATAGAGATCAAGTTGATAAAACATCTAAAGGAATGGGACTAAAGCCCATGAATAATTAAGGCATTATGTGAACGAAAACTCAACCTAATTGAGAGATCCCAAGATCTAGGTTCAAAGGGACAACCCAATTGCATAAACTTTGTGAGGTCACTGTAAGGGTTACCCCCCATGTTCATTCCTATGATGTCAAACAGTGACGTTAAAACGAGATAAGGTTAAGATACACTTTTAATGATTCTTTGTGAATCAAGAGTATTGAGCCAAAGTAATCACCTATGTGAGAGTGAAGTGAGGTCACTTCAAGGAGACTAATGGGGCTTAGTTCTCTTAAACTCTCACAGAACCAAAAGATATTCATGACCATAACGAATATAACCATGATAACCAAAAACATTGTTTGTTGGTAACTGTGTGTGGTATATCAACATTTACATAAACGGTAGAATAGTTCAAAGACATCGCGTCTACTAGTCAGCCAGTAAAGTAAATATACTTTCACAAGGGAAGGTTCAAGGGTGTTGCCTACCTATCCTATAGATATCAGCATTGAAGAGTCACCACCTTGTCAGTCTCTTTCCGTGTTCAATTTCATTCATGTGGGGGATTGTTGGAAAAATATAAAATAATTTTGAATGATATTGAATTCAAAGGTTTTTTATGTTACAATATTTATGGAGTTGTAGCATTTGTCTTTAAAACCTTAGTTGTTACAAACGGTTAATTCTTTGTGAAAGAGCGTTGTAAGGTACCTTTTTCTATTTGGAAGTACATAGATAAGGTATATTGTGACATTGTAGACATGGATGCTTGACACATTTTGCTTGGTAGACCTTGGCAGTATGATGTGGATGCGCAACATGCATGCAAAGAAAACATCTATAGAGTGGAGAAAGGGGGATTGAAGTTTACCTTGCTTCCCTTAAAGGCAATAAATCGTCCTAAAGCTCCTAAAATGGACGGGCATACTTTTTGACTATCGCACAAACCGAGCATGAAATAGAGACAATTGTAAGGGAGTCGAAGGTTGTCCATGCCTTAATAGTGAAGCAGATTTTGTCAATTGAGGAGGGTGAGTCAGTCGGTGTAACTGAAGCAATCAAACAGTTGCTGACTGAATTCCACGAGGTCTTACCTGATGATCTGCCTGATGGGTTACCTCCCATGAAGGATATCCAACACCATATTGACTTGATTCCAGGAGCTACCTTACCCAATTTTCCCCATTATAGGATGAACCCGAAAGAGAGCCAGATTTTACAAGAGAAGGTTCTAGAATTGTTACAAAAAGGGACATATCAGAGAAAGCATGAGTCTATGTGCCGTTACGGCATTATTAACACTTAAGAAGGATGGAAGCTGGAGGATGTGCGTGGACAGTAGAGCCATAAAAAAAATCACTATTGGTTACAAGTTTCCCATCCCTCGATTAGAAGACATGTTGGATCAATTGAGTGGATCCGAAGTTTTTACCAAACTTGATTTGAGGAGTGGATACCATCAGATTAGGATCAGAACTGGGGACGAATGGAAGACGGCTTTCAAAACTAAAGAGAGTTTGTACGAGTGGTTGTTCATGCCTTTCGGATTGTCTAATGCACCAAGCACATTCATGTGAATGATGAATCAGGTACTAAAGCCTTTTTTTGGCAAGCTTGTTGTGGTATATTTCACGATATCCTGATTCATAACAAATCTCACAAGTAACATCTAGAACACTTGAGAGAAGTATTAACGGTCTTACGCGAGAACAAACTTTATGTGAATCTTAAAAAGTGCAGCTTTATGGCTAGAAAGTTGCTTTTTCTAGGATTTGTCGTTAGTGCAAATGGAATTCAAGTTGATGAAGAGAAAGTGAAAGCTATCAAGGAATGGCCTATGCCTAGGACATTGACTGAGATGCGGTGTTTTCTTGGGTTGGCCAGCTTTTATAGGAGGTTTATTCAACATTTCAGTACCATAGCAGCACCTCTAACTGGGTGTTTGAAGAAGGGAAAGTTTTCACCGAGTGAAAAGGCTTTAGCTGGTTTTAAAGAACTGAAAGAAAAATTATGTGTTGCTCCTGTTCTAGCATTACCAGATTTTGACAAGCTGTTTGAGGTAGATTGTGATGTGAAGCCAAACTGAAGTGGAGCACATATGACAAAGAGATCTACTCGGTTGTACGGGCCTTTAAGACATGGGAGAACTATCTAGTGGGAAGTGAATTTATCCTTTATTCAGATTGTGGTGCTTTAAAATATCTGAATAACCAAAGCAGACTGAGCAAAGATATGCACGCCAGATGGGTCCAGTTTTTGTAGAAATTCCCATTCAGATTGAAACATAAGGCAGGTGTGCAAAATAAGGTGACAGGTGCTATGAGTAGGAGGGAAATTTTAATGATAACATTAAGGCACAAGATTGTGGGCTTTGAATGTTTGAAGGAGTGTTATGAAGGTGATGAATATTTTAAGGATATTTGGGCCAAATGCAAGAATCACGTGCAATGTGCAGATTTTCATATTTATGATGGATATTTAATGCATAGAAACCAACTTCTCATTCCTCATTCCTCTTTAAGGGAGAAGGTCATCCATGATTTACATGGTGGGGGTTTGGCAGGACACTTAGGTCGAGATAAGACCATTGCAGCTGTTATGGAGAGATTTTATCGGCCTCATTTGCGAAGGGATGTGAGTAGACTAGTACAACGTTGTTTTGTGTGTCAAACTGCTAAAGGGCACTCTTAGAATACTGGGTTATACACTCCTTTCCCTATCCCTAAAAGTATTTGGAAAGACTTATCCAGGGACTTTGTGCTCGGGCTGCCGTGAATCCAGTAAGGCGTTAATTTTGTTTTTGTGGTAGTTGACAGATTTTCCAAGATGGCTCATTTCATCCCTTGTAAGAAGGTTGCAGATGCCCAAGGTATTGCAAAACTATTTTTTAGAGAAATTGTGCGCTTGCATGTTGCGCCCAAGTCAATCACTTCTAATAGAGATAGCAAGTTTCTAAGCCATTTTTGGCGAACATTATGGAAGTTGTTTGCCTCTTCTCTCAATTTTAGCAGCATTGTTCATCCCCAAATAGATGGCCAAACTGAGGCAAAAAATAGCACGTTGGGATATCTTATTTGTAGCATATGTTGTGACAAACCAAGACAGTGGGATGTGGCCTTAGCACAAGCTGAATTCGCATATAATAATGCGGTGCATCGAACAATTGGTAAATCACCTTTCTCTGTTGTCTATACTAAGGCTCCTCAACATGTCTTAGATTTGATCCAGCTACCCAAGAATTCGCATAACAATGTCTCGGCAAAGCATTTGGCTAAGCAATGGCAAACCATCATTGCAGATGTGAAGCAGGAAATTGAGCAGTCTAATGCAAAATATAAGGAGGCTGTAGATAAGCACCGTAGAAAACAAGTCTTTGAGGTATACCTAATCAACCGAAAGATCAATGATAATGGTTACATTGTGGGACTATCGGACAATACGGGAATATCCAAGACGTTTAATGTGGCAGATATTTACCCCTACCATTCTGATAAGGGGGCATTGTACCCTGAAAACTCGAGGTCGAGTTTTTTTTCAAGTGGGGGAGATTGATGTGGTGCCCGGCAAAGACAAAAAGAAGAAATAAAGAAAGGGGGGTTGAAGACTTATTTTAAGTTTTAAGTCATTTCCTATTCTAGGTGTTTAAGATAATTAGGTAATTTTCTATTCTAGTTGTTTGGAAAAACTAAGTAATTTCCTTTTCTAAGTATGTCCAAGATTTTAGGAAAATTTCCTATTTGGATTAGGTTTAGGGTGTAACAGAGCCCTAAATAAGTAGTTCTTTGGTTTCATTATTGCACATCACAATTGAGTTCTCTCAAACTTTCAAGTTTGTGTTATAAGTTTATGTTTTGAAACTTGTGCTCTATCTTTTTATGCTAACTCATTGAGTCAGTAGTCTTGCAAAAGCATTATTCACCAAACCTGATATATCTTATGTCATAAAAAAAAAAGTCTATGGTTGTATGGCTGCTCTGAAATGCATCACATGTCTTAAAAGGACATGAGATGGTAATAACCATCTACGAGACATCATTTTTTGACAATATTTTAAATTACTATTGTCAATGCTCATAAGTGTTTTTTTTCTCGACCAAACTGTCACGTAACTATTCACCCCCCATCCCCATAATGGATCCACCACCACAAGGATATGTGTCTTTAAAAAATCGATGCAACCACTCTATTAATCTCTGTGTATTAGATTCTGACTAGGAAAAAGAGATGGAGTTTTGCCAAGCCAGGAAAAGGGTTGTGGCGATTAGATTCCACTAAATATAGCTTATTTAGTGACTGTACATATTATTCTGAGTCCTATATTAGTGAAGAATGTATCTGTTTCTTGCCTTAAATTGACATATTATGGATTCAAGCATTATGAGCTTGTAATATGAACTATTGATTGTGTTCAATTGGTCGGACTTAGGTGTTTATTGGATTTCACAATGATGTAATCCGTTTCGTCCACTAAAGCCAAGAAACAGAAACTTGCACGACCAGAAACATGGTATATGACTGACGAGACAGAGTCCATCTAAATTTAAAGGATTGTGATGCAAGGAGAATGGATCAAATTGAAATGTTTCATTTTATAAGACAATTCGATGGATTCCGATTAATTAAACAACCTACAAAACTACTTGATGGTGTCTGATAAATCATTGCTTAATGACACCAAGCGATGCATTCTTATAGCATCTGATTCATTTGACAATGCTTCCGACCAGTATGTGTATGCTATTGATGGCCATCCACCAACATTTTCATAAGAGGTTCATTTATCTTCTAGAAAGGACTTGACCTATTTACATTGCGCTCTCGCATTCACCATCCACATCCTCACATTATGGAGGGTGACATTCCATCTCTCACACCCGGAAGTTTCAGCTTTAGATACTATGAAGGAGTTCACGTGTTGGTGAAGAGCCTTCGTGGCCCTACATCGTTAGTCGACACATATGTATCATGTATAGGGGCAACGCAAATTTGGATCTGGTTTGTTGATAAGACATCCCGCCCGAGAAGCTCAATCCTGTAGGGCATCTTGATGTACGAGCTGATAAATGCTTTAATGACCATGAGACCATTCTTTAAAATGGCCATCATCGTCATCATCCAATCTACACGTCTAAGAATAATTGAAGCCCAACAAAGGTGTCTATCTCTTATAATTATGGGATTAAATGGTTTTTCATACCCCCAATCTTTACTTTTTGTACTTTTTTGTTGCAACACCCAACACTGCTTGTACTTTATTCAAAGTCAGTGTACTACATGTGATGTAAAGATAGAATAATTTTGAGATAACAAATCACAAACTAATAAGCTGTGAGACATTCCCTAACCCTTTTGTTTCAATAAGCTGAGAGACATTCCCCGTCTCGTTTGCCTTTCATCGGTGCCGCAAGGGAACATGAATTGGGTTGGGTTGTGTTGGAGACGACTCAAGACCCTATCGTCCAACCAACGATATAGTATTCGCCTAGACGAAAGCCCTACCATATAGTTTTTCTCATGAAGGTCTCTTCATTAGTGCAGTTTTGTCATTTTGAAAAATGAATAAAGATCATGTGACTTGCACACTATCTGAAAATGATCTTTTTCTATTATTTTTTAATGGTATTAAAAAACGTAAGCAAACTTCATTGTAACTCAATATGATAAATTTCATGAAAGTGTAATTTTTTTAAATTAGTCTCCAACTGGTAATAGGTTTTTGTGATTAACCCTAAAAGTTATTGGCTTTTTAATTTTTTTTAATAAAAAAACTTCAACAATTATGTATGAAAGATTTGTAACAATTTAATAAAAATTTAAAAATAATTAATTTAAGGACCTATCATGAATTGATTTCTCTAAAACCACATGCCAATTAAGTTTCGGGTTATAGCTACGTTTGGGGTTATATCCCCTTTACGTAGGGGTGTACAGATTTTGACCGCACCGCGAAAACCAACCGGAATCGGCCACAAAACGCGTCGTAAAAAACCGCGCCGGAGGTTATCAGCCCATAGTGCGACGGAGGAAGCTGAAAACAGTAGGTTTTCGACCGGTGAACGGGGAGCAGCCCCAATAACTGCCGGCTAACCGCCCGGCCATAGAGCAACCCAGGATACTGATTACCACCAACAAGAGCTCGCTGGCGATTTGCACTTGAAGATGAATGGTCCCTATTTCTACTTGAAAGAGATGAAGATGGAGCAGAGTTTAACAAAACCCTAGCCCTAGCCTATTTGTGAAGCCAGTTTTTTAAATACAACCCAATTATGATAAGCCCATATAATCTCTTATAAGCCCATTTTACTTAAAGCCCACAACTCTTTCGTCAATTTAATCTAATCTTAACAATGCTAATATCCAATCTGTTTATTAGAGAACACCAAAGACGGCAACTACCAAGAGGCAAGTGGAGACGCTGCTCCTCTCTGCCAGCCTCGACTTCTCTCCTCTATCTCGACTTCTCCTTTGCTTTTTTCATCAATTTATTCGAGATCTGATGTTTCTCGAGAGTTTCAGATGCTTTGTCTTCTTCAATCTAGTCGTAGAGTAGCACCGACGGCACCAAATCGTAGCTCTTTCTTTGAGATCTGCAATTTTTTCTCATCCTATCTTCTTCAGATCTTGGTTACCGGTTAAAACCGATAACCGGCCAGACATCGACTGGCGAAAACCGAGCACCGACTGTTAGCTTCCGGTGACGGTGGGAGATATTCAGACACCGAAAGGTCCAGTTCGGTGCTCAGATTTTGGTTGACACCCGGTTAACCGATCGATGCCCACCCCTACCTTTATGCATGTATTGTTATTAAAGTTGCATGTTATTTTACCAGTAAAATCTTGCTTATAAAATCGACTTGAGGTGGTTAAGAATTCGGATAGATAACAACATTTTCAGTTAGTTTTGATGGTTGAGAATTTAAACAATACCTAAATTACCCTTAGACCCTAAACCCTAAATCTAAACCCAAAAGGTAGTGGTGATGAAAGTGGTAATCGACAAGAGGGTTATAATTGTGGTTAGGTGGCAGCTTTTAGAAAATTCGATAAATTGTAATAATCATTTTACATGTAAACACCCACAAGTTGAGAGTTTCCTAAAGGAAGTCATTTTTTTAACTAATTTATGAAAGATGATTTTTGCCAACAAAGGTCACTTAAGAGTAGGGACGGCAACGGGCCGGGTTTGGGGCAAGTATTGCCATCCATGTCCTCGACTTGATCCCAAACACCTATCCTGGCCCCGTCCTGACCCCGATTCCATTTGTTGTTCCCCGATCCCACCCCCGACCGAGGACGAGGATCCCCGAACCTGCCCTGGAGTCACTTCCATCCACGGTGCAAGGGGCTAGGATATAAAGGGAGAAGGAAACAACACCCATATAGTGTTTGAAAAAAGCTAGCAACGACATATTTTCAAAAGATTAACCAGAGATGTAGACTTAGGATGAGGTAAAGATGGAAGCAGAAGGATAAAAAAGGTGTTTTAGTATTAAAGAGAAGACATTAATGAGGATGAAGACGAGCTAATGGTGGAGTTGAAAAGATAAGGCAATAAGATGTACAATGTTAAAAAAAGATCGGTTTTGAAAAGTGTGCGATGTGCAAAGACAAAAACAATTGATTATTATTGGAGAAGACAAAAGGACTTGGTTATTAGTCTTCTTGCTAGCTGTGCAAAACATATACTGAAATATAACTGATGTTCGGATTCAAAACATAGACCTTCAACCATAAATTAGCTCGGCAACTTACCACTACACCATTAGCAAGTATGATACATAAATAAATGATACATAAATAAATTGTAATGTATAAGTATATATCGGGGCCGGGTGGTCAATCCCCGACCCGACCCCAATTGAAAATATTAAATCCCTAACCGAAACCCGCCCCAAACCCGAACATTCATTACCCAAACCCGTTTACATCGGATTGGGGTATCAGGTACCCATCGGGTTCGGGGTGTTTTGCCATCCCTGCTTAAGAGGTGTTTGGTGTGTTATTGTAGTTACCCTTTCTATATACAAGTCCTAATACTAGAAAAAAAACATGTGACTAAATAATCAATAAACAGCCGCATATTGCTCTAGCAAATAATTTCAGATTAATACAAAATCATTAGACTATTCAGGGACAGTGCTCAAATTGAAAAGATCGAAACAAATTAATGTACTGGGATTTGGAAGCTATGAGAGATAACACAAACTTTGAGATTTCAAAAGCCAGCCTCAATGATCACCGGGCAATGACTTGATAATATCTGAATCACCTGCAAGCCAAGGAAATAAGTCAGCTCCATTTAGTTCAGCCAAATCACACAAAACAAGGGAGTGAAGCACATGTGTACATATGTACCTGCATCCACAATGCTAAGGCACGACACACGGAAATACTTCCCACATGCTGTCCCAAGATCAACATTGTCTACAACCACCAGAAAAAAAGTACAAAATGTAAGAGAAAAATGTTATCGGGATGAGTAGAAACAATTCCCTGTCATCATTTCACAGGAGGGAAAAGCAAGTAGTTCGGTGAAGTTTCAGAATCTGGCCAAGTTCTTTAAAATATTAATTCCATTCCATCTGGTTTAAGTGGCCACCATACCAAAAATAAAACTTTCAATAAGAAAACTACTAGTCAGTTAAGAATGCTTTACATGACTAGTTATAAGATATATCATATACAACCACTTAAATTTGTTGCCAAGAGACATAGAGGACAGTGAAGCAATTCTAGGACAGTGAGATCGTCAATGAATGATGTATGAGAGTATTGTTCCCTAACTATTAGAATTAACACAACATGTTTCCATTATCCAGAGTTGCTCGATTCCAAATATACTATAATATTATACAAGCAAAAAATAATATACAAAAGTTGACATGCTAAATGTGTCCTAGTAAGCTAGTCCAGGTTAAACAGTACAAGGGAGATTCTACTATAGTTTACCCATAAACAAGTTACCTTTTTATAATTGTCTACTGAGAATATGATCAAGCTCAAAGGCACAAGACTAATTAATTATTCACATAATGTAACACACCATAAAGGGATCTCTCCATATATAAGATCTCAAAAGAAAAACCCAGCCATCTGCTAGTGTTCTTAGTGAAATTAAGAAAGAATTAATTTCACAAGAATATGAACAGCTTATGTCTTATCATAAGTTGATATTCTCATTCTCACTACGAAACAATATAAACACACCTTAAATGTTGTAATTAACAATACAGTAGTCATCCAAATAAACAAATGAAGGTAACCTCATAATTTGATGATTAGAAAAGTATCATCTATTTGCGAAAATACTTACAAAAAGAAACATATCAAATAAATAAAAAGAATAGAACACTCACTTCCACTGTAGTGGTGAACTCCAACCTTGGCAAGCATAGCATAGTACTCAATCTCGGACTTCCGAAGAGGAGGGCAATTGTTTGAGATAATAATCAATTTGGCTGCATTTTGACACCCAACACACACAATCAATACATCAAATTCTAACAATTTCAGATCCAGACACTGAAAATAAAAATTAAAAAACAATTCAGAGAAATTGATGACAAAAAGTGAGAATGAGGATGAACCTTTGGAGCTACGGAGAGTTCGAAGAACAGTCTTGTAGCCGAGATGGTATTTCCCGCTCTTCATCACCAGAGCGAGCCTGCTGTTGATGCTCTCATGAGTCTTCTTCTGCAATTTTCACAGAACACTGTGAATCTCCATAAACACAAGGCGAACCGTTAGCGGAGAGAAAGAGAGGGAGAGAAGAACGGTACCGTTTTCTTTGCTGCCACCATTTTCGCTGCTAGCAGAGTACACGAACCAGAACTAGGGTTTGGAGAGGCGGAGGACGAAGGGAGGAGCAGAAACGCTCTTCCGTGACTTCGTTAGGATTTTATATAGTCTGTGTTGGGTGCGCGTGATTCTCACGTGCGTGAAGAGACGGACTGGGCTTGCATGCACTGACTTATATATTAGGTTGGCTTTTGTAAATATAAACAGCCCAATCCAGCACAATGAAGATCGAGAAAAACACCAAGTCCGACAAGACTGTCTCGATCTGACTTAGACAAAGATAATTTCAAAATTAAAGAACCTCCATTTTGTATCTGATGTATATGATCATATCACCTTTTTTTAACTTATAAGACATGGCATTTTGAAAAATATATTTACAAAATAGTTCAATTAACGTGGATTACCTACGTCTGATTAAGGGTTAAAAAATGTTACGAGTATTTTTTTTTTAAGGTTAATAATGGAAAAAAGGTATAAGACAGAGTTTAAATTGAGACTAAAGGTTAATTCTGTAATTGAGTGTGTTATTTTTTCTTAACCATTAACGATCGTTGATGAATATAATAATATTATATTTCAAAAAATAATTTTCTTAACCATTAGACTTGTCTTATGGATGAGTATTAAATTATGTAATACATATAATATTTATTTCAAGAACAAAAAATATATAATCCATATTTTGAAGGAAAATACATTCTAGGAAGGTCAAAAGAAAAAAAAAACTAATAGTCAAACGGAAAATAAAAGTGATTAAGCTGGAAAATAAAAACCGAGGAAGGTTTTATTTTGGCAGCATTGGAACGAACCAGCCCCAGCCCCATCCCATTACATTTACTTGTCTCTTCGTGTTCGTCACACCCTCTCTCTATCATCTGCACGGCAAGCTCTTACTTAGCGCTCGCTTGAAGAACCAGAGACCTTCTACGGCGCCGAATTCGCCGGCGATAGATTCCCCGTAGGTAATTGATTCCCTTATATCTAAAATTTGTATTCATTTCAACCGAACCTGCGGAGCAATCAGTCCCAATTTCTCCATATTTCCCTGTGAAAATTGGGATTGGTAGGTTTTGGGTTGTGTCAGAGAGCAATTGGTATTCACAGATTTTAAGGATATTGCAATTTCTTTTCGGTCAGAAGGGGAATCAGTCCAGATCTCTTATTTGATTGCCAAATTTTCATTTCCGTGAAAGTTTTAGGATTGAGCTTTTTCGGAATTCGAGGAACATACATCAGGAAATGTTTGTACTAGACGATGATTATCATTGTTTTTAGCTTCTTTCTTGTTTTCAACTCTAGATGCTAATTTTACAAGCCTGACTGAACTGCTATGGGTGAATAGTGTCAGTGTGTTTCTGTATAACCTGGTCATGGTGGCTGTTTTGCCTATTCTATTTTGATAGTTGGCCTTTACTGTGTTGTTTGGTTCTTGTTTTTGATATGATTTGTATAACAGTGGTTATAGTTTGTATCAAAAGACACTGAACAGGAAGTTGGCTTGTGTGTACTCTTACTACATAGCATACCATGAAATGGCTGGACAATTTAATTTGAATGAAACCAACTTGTTGACCATGCGTACGTCATCATTTTATTTTGGCAGTAAAAGGAAGCCTAATATTGGTTTATTTCAGTTCATCAGTTACTTGGAATTACTCATAGCCATGAGATGATCATCTCAGGGCGATTCTTTGTTGATTTATGCTCCTATTTTACTCTAGTCTCTGAAGGATGTCTAATCTCAAGACCCACAGACTTGTTAGCCAAACCACTATTAATTTTTGGCTTTTTTTAATTTTTGTTTTAGGTGTTGCAATGCACCGCGTTGGTAGTGCTGGGAACACAGCTAATTCAACTCGCCCTCGTAAGGAGAAGAGGTTGACATATGTGCTAAATGATCCTGATGACACAAAGGTTAATAATTTTGTATTATTAATTGTTAATTCTTTTTATATTTATAAGTTCCCGGGCTATCATTATGTCCACTTTCTCATATATATTGTAAAAATTAGGGATAAGTTATTTAGTGATGGAATTTCTCCCACATACCTCTCCATGCTTTAACAAACTAAACTTATCTTAGGGATAATAGTGACACTTCTAGCATAACTAACTTACCAAAACAGAAAGTGGGCATGCAATTTGGAACAAATATGGTTTTATAGTTTCTACTGATTGAATTTGGTGGAAGATGGGAAAAAAAAAATCAGAAAGCTCCATATTTGGTATTTGCACTTCTATGTTGAAAATACTTTTCTGTTTCCTCTTCCACACTTGGAAAGTTAGCAATAATTCAAAACCACCATCCTCTGTTGCCTATTTGTTGTTAATTAATTTTGATACAGGACCCCCTTACTTTTGCAACCTACCAGTAAGTAGTAACAACAGTTGGAAACCTTCAATGTCTTACCACTACCCTCTACAATATGAATGAAGACTTCCCTCATTGCAACCCTTCTGTTACCACTACCCTCTACAACATTATATGAATGAAGACTTTCCCCTTGTTCCATTTATTGGATTTCCTCATTACTGTTCACGAAGCACTTGAGTTATGATCCTCATGTTAGTCTGTTGTGGGCATTGTCTATTTGCAGCATTCTGCAGGTGTAAATTGTTTGGCTGTATTGAAGTCATCAGTAGCCGATGAATGCGATTACCTTTTCACTGGGAGCCGTGATGGCAAAATAAAGCAATGGGCATTGGCTGAAAACGCAGCTACATGCTCTGCTACATATGAATCACATGTTGATTGGGTACCTCTTCATTCAAATACCTCGTTATCCTACTCTTTTTATTCAGTGTTTGAGTCTATTGTAGATTTGGCCATTTTAGCTCTTATTTTAGGGTAACCAATTTACTTGAACTTTGTCTACTTGAATGTCTTCTGTTAATTTAACATCAGACCTAAACAGCAAGGTAGTTAAAAGAAAAATAGTTTTACGAGATATGCTTTCTCTTTCTCTGTGAACCATCCATCAACATATATTCTCTATTTCATTGTATGTTGAAATAACATTAATGTGAAGGAATGCCTCTGGATTTGCAGGTTAATGATGCTGTCCTTGTAGGTGATAATACACTAGTTTCTTGCTCTTCAGACACTACTCTCAAGGTTCATATATCATAATCTTAGTAGTTGGTTGCTTTATCTATCTTTTATCTTTGTGTTTGTTATGACTGTTGCTTATTGTTTGATCCTCTTGATGCACCAGACATGGAATTACTTGTCTGATGGAACATGTACAAGGACTCTTCGTCAACACTCCGACTATGTCACCTGTCTCTCTGCCGCGGAAAAAAATGTAATTTTCGTTAAGTTTTCATAGACCTTAATAAATGCAACTGTGGAAGATTCATGACTGTGCAACTCTGCTATTTAAGTTTTATCTTCAATTTAATGCCATAAAATGTGCTTGTAGATTAGTGTTTTAAGCTTCGTGAGTCATCTTCTGATGCTTTTGTAGTGTTGCACATTTTAGAGTAATGTTGTTGCCTCTGGTGGCCTTGGTGGGGAGGTTTTTGTTTGGGATGTTGAAGCTGCACTAGCCCCAGTATCAAAATCGACTGATGCAGCAGAAGATGAATGTTCCAATGGTCTCAATGGTTCTGGAAATGGGTTACCTATTACAAGCTTACGTTCCATTAGTTCAAGCAATAGCATTTCTGTGCACCCAGCTCAGTCTCATGGATATTCTCCAGTTGCTGCCAAAGGGCACAAGGAATCAGTTTATGCATTGGCAATGAATGATAGTGGGACACTTCTTGTCTCAGGAGGAACTGAAAAGGTCTGTTCTTACTTTTAACAACGTTTATTCATTACCTTTGGAATTATAGATTGTTGTATTGGGTCCACATTTTTTGGTTTTGTGATCCTGAGTTGCTTGTCTCTTGAATAAACTGCAACTTTTCCATCTTCACTCTTCTAGGTTGTGCGTGTCTGGGACCCAAGAACTGGTTCTAAAACAATGAAGCTCAGAGGGCATACAGACAATATACGGGCTCTGCTACTGGATTCTACTGGAAGGTTCATTTTCATTGCTTAAATGGAATTATCTCCATACTTGATACTTCTGTATTTTATTTGAAAATCATTTCTGAAATGAACTTTGACAGCTTAATCATGTGAACGATCCATAATTGAACTAGACATAACCTATGATTTCTAGACATTGACAAGAGGGTTGAATGTATTAATATCTACATGTTAAGATAAAAAAACATAACTACACATCTAGATATATATTTACAAAACAATGGCATCTTTTACAGTATTCCTTTAATAATATTTCCTTGTTTTTATAATTTATGTTTCAGTACAAAATCATTTTTCTATAATTGTGCTTTCTTCTTGCATTCTCTGTAATATTATTCTACCTTGTAAGTTGCTCACAGGTCATCTCCTTTATCTCTTGTTGCAGGTTTTGCTTATCAGGGTCCTCTGATTCTATGATCAGGTTCGCAGTTCACACCCTCTGTTGTATAATATAATCATATTTGAGATGTCAAGCCTGCTTAATCATGTGGTGAGTCTTTCTAATTAGTGATTTCTCAAAATCTACTTGTAGACTATGGGATCTTGGTCAGCAGCGATGTGTGCATTCCTATGCTGTGCATACAGACTCTGTCTGGGCTCTTGCCAGCACCCCCACATTTAGTCATGTTTATAGTGGTGGGAGAGACCTTTCTGTGAGTATGATTTGTTATTGTATCTAGCTATTATAAATCTTCTCTGATTTTGTTATTTTCTTTCCATAATTTTTTTTTGTGGCTGACCTTTGATTATTTTTTTAGCATCTAATTCTGTGTATACCCTCAGTTATACTTGACAGACTTGTCGACAAGAGAGAGTGTTTTGCTTTGCTCGAAGGAACACCCCATTTTGCAGTTGGCATTGCATGATGATAGTATATGGGTTGCAACAACAGATTCTTCAGTTGATAGATGGCCTGCCGAAGGATCTAATCCTCAGATTTTTCAGAGAGGTGGTGCATTTTTAGCTGGAAATTTGTCATTTTCAAGGGCAAGGGTCTCCTTAGAAGGATCTACACCTGTAAGTGATGTTTTTTTTTAATAATATTTGCACATGATTACGCTGTAAATAGTCTAATGTACTAATCTGGGATTTGTATGTGATAACTGCAAACGCCATCATTTTCTAAATCTTATTGAAGTTATATATATATATATATTATCCAAAAAGAGCTGCTGAACATTTTACTGAAAAACAAATTTCAAAATTATGAAGACTACTTTGTAGGGCCAATGTGAATCAATGTGCTTCAAATGTACTTGTTGATATACTAAATCCACACCGAATAAATACAAAAGAAAAGTGCTATATGTACAGGCTAGGGTCACAACAACCCTCCTTCGCAGCTTGGTGTCAAAATCCCCACTTGCTCATCTATGGCTGAGCTTTGACTTTCAGCCTGTCATCTTTGTCTTTTGTTCTCCTAATTTGTTTTAATTTTCCCTTATCTGCAATGTATTTTTGTGCCCTGGTCTCAGGTCTCCTTCTTGGGTGCTCAAACCTGTATTGACTATTAAATAAAGTTCCATTTTTTTATTGATAAAAAAGGTTTACCTTTTAGTTGTGGAATCTGACCAGATATATTAGGCCCATTTTAATTAAAAATTACATGGTATCAAAGCTAACCTAGTTGATTTGGGCCTCCTCGTTACGCCCTTTTCGCATATGCAAAAAAACTGTTCAGATATGGGTCATGTGGGTGCGTTGAGATAATAAATCCAGATCAAATAAACAAAGAAAGGTTTATATGTAAAGGCTGAGGCCATACCCAACTAATAAAGTTGACTTTTTAGTTATGTAGTCTGATCAGATATTTAGCCCGTTTTAATGAAGATTTACCATACTTGCTATTCTTCTAATTGGGACAATGTTATTTTATACGGCATCCATCCCACAATGAGTATCCCAAATACTTTGTTAGCAAGGGTTAATGTAGTTATATCTTGATTTCCTGATATGTCCTCACATTCTACTACCATGTGCTAACCCACTAAGTGGTGGTAAATATATATAGGGAAAGATACTATTAATATTTCATATATAAATAACGTGCAAAGAAGGAAAGTGGACCCTCATTTTGGTACATCCGAATTAGAGAACTTGGAGTCTAGGACACTCATTTTGGGGGGTGGAGTATTTGTTATGATGTATTCATTCTCTTTGGAGTGACATTGCTTCTTCCAAACTTCTCTCTCCTTATTTCAGTCCTCCAAGTATTCCAATACTGATATTTGACATTGTTGCAGGTTCCTGTTTACAAAGAACCAACCCTTACCATTCCTGGTACCCCTGGAATCGTGCAGCATGAAATTCTAAATAACAGAAGGCATGTCTTAACAAAGGTATTTGTGATGCTTTGAGCCACATTCACTTACATAAGTTGTTAGTATCACTGCTAAATTATTTGTTTTTTGTGAAAGTGATTTCTTCAACTTTATCAACAGGATACTGTTGGTACTGTGAAGCTATGGGAAGTCACCAGGGGAGTAGTAGTTGAGGACTTCGGGAAGGTTGCTCTAGTTCTTTTCAGCATGTTGGGTGCAGTGGTTGATGCATATTTTATGATGATGCTAAATTG
Source organism: Erodium texanum (assembly GCA_036897725.1). Lineage (NCBI taxonomy): Eukaryota > Viridiplantae > Streptophyta > Magnoliopsida > Geraniales > Geraniaceae > Erodium > Erodium texanum. The sequence goes on from JAYMSW010000196.1 coordinate 22,939, forward strand.
CTAATACCTGTTTGTGGTAGTTTACTCTTTCTTTTGGCTAATGCCTCTATTGTTGTGTTTGTAATGTCTGCTTCTCAGGTTTCATTCGAAGAGAAGAAAGAAGAACTATTTGAGATGGTATGTATGACTCCTATCCCATTACAAAGGTGCAGTGTGGTTTGGTTTAAGAATTTCGGTGATTAGACTTGTTGAATTCGCATCTGCAGGTGAGCATTCCCGCATGGTTTTCTGTGGATACTAGGCTTGGAAGCCTGTCTGTTCACTTAGACACCCCACAATGCTTCTCTGCTGAGATGTATTCAGCGGATCTGAACATTGTTGGGAAACCTGAGGATGATAAGGTGATATATGACACTCCAAAAAGGAAATTAATAATTGATCTTAGGACCTATTGTTTAGAGGTAATCATGTGCTATGGATAAACAATAAATGTAACATTGTCAGTTTCCATTGGGGCTAGGAAGCTCGACAGGGGCATGGCATTCACCATTTTCAAAACAAAGGACATAAACGTTTATTTTATTTAAGAATATTATGTGTGTTATGTCTATAAAATTAATTATGGTTTTTTTTTCTTTTAAATGACTTATAACAACAAACATATCAGGCTAAGAGTAAACTGCTAGCTTTTTCACTGAAATGCTTGATTATTTGAACACAAAATAATATGGAACTGCCTCTGAGATGTTACTTTAAAGTTATGATTCATTGTTTTTATTGTATTCATTTATTTCATTTTTTATTAGTAATGAAATAAGACCCAACTGGGACATGCTTTATTTTTGGGTGTCTCTGTACTTCCTAGCTCTTGATATATGTTCTATTCCTGCCGAAACTAGATAGCTAGACTTGTATTAATCAACCTAGTATTCTTGTTTTGTTTTTTCTGTTAAATGTATATCCCTGCTTTTTGTACCGAAAGATGATTAGTTGGGGGTTATTATCCATTTGGCTAGAAAAATAACCATAGATAGATGTTGCTAATTTTAAAAACAAATTTGACTGTTAAACGATGGATGCATGGATGCTGTTAAAGGCCTACGGTGACCCATATGTCAATAATCATTGTGCTTTGTTTTGGATTACTTAAAACAATGCTGTGAATTGGCTCCTGACCTAGACCCATGTTGATATATAGAATTGCTAGAAACGCATGAGATTTATCTTCAACCGTCACATTTACTATGTATTCTTAATTATTGAAAATATGTACCCTTGATAAAAAAGATTGCTTTATTAAAATTCGTTCTATAACTAATTAAGCAATTTTTTTTCTTATGGGGAACTGGACTCATCATTGCGTCATATATAATTCAGGTCAATCTATCTCGGGAAACCCTTAAGGGTCTATTGGCTCATTGGTTGACCAAAAGAAAGCAAAAATTTGGTTCCCATGCATCAGTGCATGCTTCAGCAAATGGGGATGTTTTATCTGGTAAGGATATTTCTGCCAAAAGCATTACCCATTCAAGAGTAGAAGGAGATGGTAGTTCTGAAAATGACTCCTCAGTATATCCTCCATTTGAGTTTTCGAAACAATCCCCACCTTCCATCATTACTGAGGGATCTCAAGGAGGTCCATGGAGAAAGAAAATTACTGATTTGGATGGAACAGAAGATGAGAAGGACTTCCCTTGGTGGTGCTTGGATTGTGTGTTGAATAATCGTCTGCCCCCAAGAGAAAATACCAAGTTAATCTCTTGACTCCTTCTATGATACTTAGGATGCTGCTTGCAAGAAATTTTATAGACTCATGTTATTGTTGTTTGTCGTGCCTCCTTTGTCCATTCTACTGAATCTTTTTTTTCCTTTTGAGAAATTTAAATATTCTTTATACTATATTTTGTACATGGAATGGACACATCAAATGCATTTTTACTTATATGAATATTGGTTAGGTGCTAGATATGGAGTGTTATTTGGCATTTGGTGACTATCTGCATTTAACTCTGAAGCATTTTTTTTTTTATCAGCCTCTGAAGCATTCTTTTGATGTGTCCAAATAAGAAAATTTTACATCTGTTATGTGGTAGTCTTTTCCAGGATCGTTTTGTCTGCCTGAATTCTTTGTCTTATTCCATTATTTATCTTAGTTTGCAAGATTCTATTCAGATGGTCAAATTGTTAACCTAGGAAGAGATAGGTACGCTGAAAACCCTGTGATAGTAAAAGTACTTCTTTGTGACCAGAAGTGTAAATTCCTTGTGTTAGTTATTTTGCCAGTTTAAGATGTTTATCTTCTCAGTTTTATGTTTGTTTATACAGGTGCAGCTTTTACTTGCATCCATGTGAAGGTTCAGGTGTCCAGATCCTCACACAAGGGAAACTAAGTGCGCCTCGTATACTGAGAATTCATAAAGTAAGTTTGTTTTCTGTTCATAATGTACAGAAATCAACTTTGTATTTCCCATAATTGGCTTGGAAAGTAGAGTAACTATTAAATGTTCCATGTCCATTATCCATTTAGTTATTCAAATAGTTTAGTTCTCTATATCTTGATTCCTACGTCTAAGTATCATCATTCTGCTCATGGTCTAAATTTAGATTGATAACGTGTGCTGGTGGATGTGGAGAGGGGGGGTATCAATGTGAGGCAGAGCTTGATGGTGTTCTGGGTTTTACAAAGCATATCCAATGCTGTCTGTGGCTGAAACAAATTTAGTGCAGAAACTAAAAGAGATGCTTGTAGATAGCAAATGTTGTTGGTACCTGCAGTTGGGGTATTCTCTAGGACAGTGTAAAGTTCTCTCTGTATTACTGGTCATTGTAGACTAGTTTTTTTCATAGAGTAAAACACTTGGGTAAGGTAATAATCTTTTCATATTATCACTGTGGCCTGTAATGAAAGCTCAATGTGGTTTATCACATAGAACTTTTCTCAGTCACAAATGCTTGGGTGCAAGTTGGTGTGGTAGGAATAATTCTCAGAAAAACACCCATTACTTGAATTTGATATTTACTGCTGATATAAATAACTATTCTAGTGTATAGGCAATTTGTTAGAAGAATTTATTTGGTAGTGTCGTGTTCATGCATTGTGTTGTGGTAATAAAAATATGGTCTTGGGGCTTACTGCTTTTTGTTGTCATAGGTTGTTAATTATGTAATAGAGAAGCTGGTTCTTGACAAGCCGTTAGATGGCATGCCTGATGGAACGTTTGCGCCAGGAGTTTCTGGGGGGCAGTCACAGCATGTGGCAGTTGGTGATGGAACATTCCGTTCTGGTTTAAAGCCTTGGCAGAAGCTTAGGCCTTCTATTGAGATATTGTGTAATAACCAGGTCAGTAGACGCCAACCTTTGAATGTGTCAGATAGTTGAGGTGCATTACAACCGTGCTAAGCTGAAGTGCTTAATAATAATAGAATAATTAAATAAATAAAAAACACAAATAGCTAGCAACATGTACTTTGGATGAACAAATATAGTAGTGTTGAATAATATCGAAGGTTTTTTTAATGCTAGTTGTTAAGTATGATAGGTTTACCAAACTTGGCACATTTGCTTGTCATATCATATGTTCAATTCTTGCACGACTGAAGTTTCTGACAGAGTTTAAGGCGTCCTATTTCCTGTTCTGGGACACACATCAACAGCATGGGAGCAGCACATAATTTTTTTAAAAAAAAATCAGTACAATTGTGGTCAATTTAGATATGATATAAATTACTCATCAAGATTAGGAAAATACATTGAAAAATTGATATTTATTTGTTATTTTGTTTTCCTTCACAGGTTTTATCACCAGACATGAGCTTAGCAACAGTGCGGACCTATATATGGAAGAAAACAGAAGACGTAGTCCTGAATTACCGATTGGTTCAAGGGCGGTGATGCTGTTTAGCAAGCTCAGGTGCAGGCCCAATTGATGTGTGTCGTAGTTTTTCTTGAGTTCTGATATTGTTTTGTGTGGGTGTCAGTGACATATTTTTTTATACACAGCATAACTGAGAACATTTGTTTTGGCTTGCGTGTGAGTGACGTCTTCAACTATACTTGCAGGTTGAACTGGGCAAATAACAATGGAGATCTAGTGCTGTGCTGTGTACAAATACCCTGGTGGAGTCTATAATTTTTCTGTGGCTACTTGTCATGAATCATGATCAGTAGTATTTGTCAGGTGGTAAATTGTGGGAATGCCGGCCAATTGCTGAACCCAGCAGCATTAGTCAAAAGTTTGTTTCCTGGTCATACCGTTACTTGTATGGTATAAGTTTTGGACACTTTGTAGCTGACATGGAAAAACTTCAGTTGGATATGGTGAGGTTCTTCTTGCTTGAGTCGAATCTGCACGAATGATAGAACGACTTTTGCTGCTGGGAAAAGTTTAATTGCTGAGAGGAAGGTGATTAGGATTAATAGAGGGAAAGCTTGTAGAGATGTATTCAGAGGAACAATTAGTTATAGATACTTCTCTTAGGTGCTCTTCTTTGTCTTCTTTCCCTCTTGAATACATAGAGCTTCTATCTGTGTTTAATTAGTTATCACATGATTTCTACTATATATATTATAAAGCAAAAGTTTTATTTAACTCTTTTTGATGAAAACTGAAATGGTACCATTTGTTATGATTATTTTCTGGCTTGCTACAATTTTACCATCTATATCTCCAAGTATTATAATGTGTTTTTATTTTTTGTGAGAAATATTATTGTTCCTTAATTAGTGTCCGGGGTGTCTATAGACAAAAGTTCGGGTGGCACTTGTGCTTCCCCGTCATGGTCTATAATAGTAAGAGCAAAACGAGTTAAACAATGTGTTATCTTATTTGCAGTACACGGTGTAAAACAATTGAT
>JAYMSW010000197.1:0-27660 GCA_036897725.1 Erodium texanum
ACGAAGCTAATCAAACTCAATGGCCTAAATGCTTCATCTCACAAAACCTCCCAAACTGATTTTCATACATCCTGGGCCCGAATTACAGGCCTCCAGTTCTCATGATCGTTCCCCATTCTCACCCCTGCATCTTTTTATTATGCTGCCAACTACAATTTATATATATATATATATATATATATACACATTTATTTCCTCATTTTTCAGGTAAGGCAATTGCTTGGTTTGAGAGGAGTTTACCCAAAATTGGGCAGCCCTGAAGGGGTATGCATATCTGCACTGTTGTCTCCTTAATCTAAAACTTGTCTTCCTTATTTGTTACAACTCACAATGTACTTATTTTTTCTATGTACGTACTTGCAGATTTCGATAGGAAAACCCGAAGAATATGCATTGAAACTTGCTCTTGATCATGGTAAATCTGTAGGGTTGCTCAAGCCTAATGACCAGATTGTTATCTTCCAGAAGATTGAGGATGCATCGGTGGTCAAGATTATTGATTATAATGATTAGTAAATTTGCAGCTTACAAAATTCGTCCTTGGCCATATATATATATATGAACCAAATGCTTGAGGGTGAAAAGATTTTCATTACATTGTCTTGGTAATATTTCAATAAAAAAGTTTCATTTCAATATCTGAATTTCTCGTGTTTTACATTATTTTTAGTGGAATAGATGCACTGAAGATTATATTTATATGTGCAGTTCACATTATATTAATCAACTAAAGTCATTATGTTTTAGAGAAAAAAGTGAAGGATATGGTAATCTTGGCAATTATGACCCTAAACTGAAATCTATTGATAAAAGTCGTTACTAATTTTAATGCTCGTATAAAAATCTTCTATATATAAAGTGGAATGTATTAAAGTCTCACGTCTTAAAGATATGGATTTGTTTACTTCCAGATAAACATTTTGGGATCTCTACCCAATATCATAAGTTTGTAGATGGGTCAGAAACACCACCACATGATTTGAATACTAAACTACAATAAGTGAGCTTTGCTGCATACAGATAGAAACTAGTCATCAAGGAATATGATAATAAGTTATTATTTCCCTATATTTATATATATGATTATAAACTAAAGCATCTTGGATTGTACCATTCCATTGATCACATGAATCCTAGAAACCAATCAAAAACAAACAAATCAAACATAGCCTCTTGTAGCCTCCATTGTTGATCTTCCACTCCTCATGGCTTTCCACGTGCTTCCTTGTACTTTAAAAATGAAACATAGTAAGAAATGTGTTTCCATATATTGTTATTTATATGGGTTTGATTCTTTTTTTCCACGTGATGTCATGATATTTCTGGGTTTTTGTTGAGAACAACGTTGTGGTCATGAAAGTGACCACAATATGGTGCATGTCTCTATTGTTTGCATGTACATTATTAGATTCTTGCTTCCAAAACCATGTTGTTTTCAGTTTTATAATGGACTCGTTGTGAATATTTTATTTGATATTGAAAATAAAACCCATATTATTATTCATTTGGATTTCTAAAGAAAAGCTGAGTTCTTGTCGGCAATGATCGTGATGACCCATTAAGACAAATGTGGAATGGATTCGGACAACCATTTTGCTCTAAATGACATATTCTGGTAGTAAATTGAATGACAAAGATCCAATATGAATCGAGAGAGAAAAAGAGGATATTCTATATATATGGGAAGCCTAGGTTGTATATTGCCAAAAGATATATTATATATACGTTCTGTTTCACCTCCATGTTCTTTTTTACCATATTGCTATTCTCCACTAGCACAAGTCTGATCAAGAAGAGCTGCACTTCTTAGTTCCACCATAACACCATGGTCTTCTCTCTCTCTCGAAGCTCAAGCTTGGGCTCCTCCATGTCCTCCAATCTCCAAGACCTAGTAAGAAACTAGCAAACTACTTTTACATGTTTTTATTAGATACTTCATTGTGAATTAAGCTGATATTGAAGCAATCTTTAAACTTTGAAGCCAAGTTCAATTGCATGATATTGGGTTATGAATATTTGATCACATAAGTTTCAGGAACAAGTGATCCATCGTTGTAACAATATGTTAATCTTTGTGCTTCATTTGCAATGATCAATGGCTTTTAGGGTATGATTCTAATTCTTTTTTTTGATCAGCAAGTGACTCATTAGGATTCTAACCTCTGACCTCAAAGAAGTGAGAGAGCTCACTGACTACCAGGTCAACCCAATAGAGTATGATTCTAATTCTGTTTATTGTTTATGCAGAAATTTTCCTCAAGAAACTTCCCTATGCGCGTTGGGTTTCAGAAACAAGAAACTTTAAAGGGAAAGCCCTTACTGATTCCGAAGAAATTTGGGTTGAGTTGTGCAACAAATTACATAGACGAGGCTTTGAACACTAATTCGGTTTTGATTGAAGATTTAGCAGAATGTCTAAATGGTTTGTTGATATCGAAACCTATGGTTTTATTGGCACTCATGCTTGATAATATTGATCACATGTTGTATATATATGTTGCAGACAAGGAAAATAAGGAACCAAGTTTTTCAACTATGTTGATGAATTCTGAGAATAGCTTTGATCCTTCCCTTGCAATAAGTACTCCACTTTATCAAACTGCTACATTTAAGCAGGTTGGAGCATTGAGTTCATTGTAAATTACATTTTCTTACACATGTGAATTTGAGTTGCATTTCAGCCCTCTCTCTGTTCTTGATCTTTGCAGTCTTCAGCTACAGAGTTTGGCCCCTACTTTTACACCAGATGTGGAAATCCTACAAGGGATGCTCTTGAAAGGTTTGATTTTGCTTGTTCAAATCCAGGTTTCATTTAGGCTACCATATTGAATAGATGTCAATCACAACACCAGCTTTATAATAAGTCTGGGCCTATACTCATTTGTACGAGTTTTTTGGGTGGATTAGGCGTTAATATGGTCTGTGTTTTTATAGTCTCCTGGCAAAACTTGACAAAGCGGATCGCGCATTGTGCTTTACTAGTGGAATGGCTGCCTTGGCTGCTGTTGCTCATCTTGTTGGAACAGGTGACAAAGAAGCCTTGTGTTGTCATTTTTCTTTTGCTTCTGATTGTGAAGCTTGAAACATTTTTACTATTTTTCATCCTCAGGTGAGGAAATTGTTGCTGGAGATGACATCTATGGTGGTTCTGATCGGTTGTTGTCTCGAGTGTTACCTAAATCTGGAGTTGTGGTCAAGTTAGTATATATATTTTTCTTTCTTTCTTGAGGAATGCCTTGTAACTGAGCTCTGAAATGGTAGTGGTTAAAATGTGCAGAAGAGTGAATACAACAGATCTGGATGAAGTTGCTTCTGCTATTGGCCCTTGCACAAAGCTTGTTTGGTTGGAGAGTCCAACTAACCCTAGATTACAAATTTCAGATATTCGGGTAATACAAGATAATAAACATCTTAAAGTTTTCACCTATAAGTTTGAACTTTTAAATAAGTCAGACTTTAACATGTATTAAAGCTTGGTGATTGTTCTTCGGCTACAACCCCACGGGCCCATGTGTAAAAATTTTACGACCAAAGTTCAAGTACCTAACTCCTAGGCCAACCAGCTTTGGCTATAAATCAATTTCTTGCTTTTGTTTTTGTCAGAAAATAGCAGAGATGGCTCATGCCCATGGAGCTCTTGTGCTGGTTGATAATAGTATAATGTCCCCAGTACTGTCACAACCATTGGAACTTGGTGCAGGTACTAATAATATGTTATTTGAACTCTTATAACTATGCTTTCATGTGCTTAATTCATTTTTAACTTCTTCATTTCCTCTTTCAAAAAAAAAAAAACTTCTTCATTTCCTTTGCAGACATTGTAATGCACTCTGCTACTAAGTTTATATCTGGACACGGTAATGTCATGGCTGGTGTGCTTGCCATAAAAGGAGAAAAGTTGGCAAAAGATTTGTGTTTCTTGCAAAATGCAGAAGGCTCTGGGTTATCCCCATTTGACTGTTGGACATGTTTACATGGTGTTAAAACCATGGCATTACGCGTCGAGAAGCAACAGGTAATCACTTCACTACTCGATGTGAAAGTCAGGACATTCATTTATCTGTTTGAGTTTTCAGGTCTATCGAACTGTTCACATCCTATGAGAGCTTCTCAATAAGTTCGGTTTTAACAGTTTTGTTCTTCAAGCGCTCCATTCTTCCAACCCATCTTATCTTTTTCATGGTCTTTTTCAGGAAAATGCACAGAAAATTGCAGAATTTCTCTCTTCCCATCCACTTGTGACGAAAGTTAACTATGCTGGCCTTCCCAGCCATCACGGACATGATCTGCACTATTCTCAGGTACTGAAATTACATCAATCATTGAGATAGACATTGACATACATGAAAACATTCATGGAACAAGATCTCTGTTCATCTCTTATAGGCAAAAGGTGCAGGTTCTGTGCTTAGCTTCTTGACTGGATCAGTGGAACTCTCGAAGCACATAGCCGAGGCTACAAAATACTTCAACATCACCGTCAGTTTCGGTAACAATTCTTCCAACCTAAATCCTATGCATTTACTGCAATTGTCCAACAGCACTATCACTATATAACTTTCTTTCATTTGTAGGGAGCGTGAAGTCCCTTATAAGCATGCCCTGCTTTATGTCACATGCAAGCATACCTGGTGCAGTTCGTGAGGCCAGAGGTCTCACTGCAGACCTTGTTCGCATCTCTGTGGGTATTGAGGATGTAAACGATTTGATAGCAGATTTGGACAACGCACTTCGAACTGGGCCTGCATAGCTTCTTTTCATGTACCTGCTCTTCTATAACAAGGTAGCTTCAATAACATGGTGTAAGCATGATCAATGAACTCCAAAATATTCATGTGGCCTCATCTGTTCGGTAAATACTTTATTTTTTTTTTAAGAGAACATACTTCCTAAAGACACATCTTTAGTTCCAATTCTCACTATGTCACACTGTCAGTAAAGTTTTACACACCAATGAATAACTCAAGTATAATAAGTTCTAAAGCTTTTCAATTTCTAACAAGATATTATGTACAAACCCTCCTGTCCTACAGCCACAGCTCCACCTACAGTAACAAACACAAGATGAAATGCAAGTTAGTGCCATGACAAATTGCATGCAGACATATTATAGATGATAACCGAGTTTGTAAAGGAAAATAAGTTTCTAAACAGAAATGGCTCAAATGCCACATCAACACATTTATCCACAGAACCAAAGCTTTGAACTTGGGTCTTGGAGACCTGAGTTCAAGTCCCAGCAACGGTACCTCACACCTATTTCTCCACCTTCTTTCTCCCATTCATGACAGGCCTCTCGCTCTCCCCCTCTTTCCAGCCCTTGCTGGGCCTTTCTCATAGTAGGTTTCAAGTGGTATGCAGAGTTCTCTTCTACATAAGGGAGATCTCGGGTCTACTTGATACATCAATCTTAAAAAGCTTTTGAAGAATCAAGAAAACTGTTGGTGCTCCCTTCTATATAAGAGAGGTTTGGTCCATTAGCTTTGATACACTTGTGATTTAGTCCATAAAAAAAAACATAAACCCACAGAGCCGTTAGCCCCAACTAACAGTGGATAGCATATTGGTTGAATATAAAAGATGTGGTACTAGATTGGATAATGTTAACTTTGGTACCTAATTGGGTACTGGAAAGAGTTTGGGTGCCAAAAATGTATTTAGTCCTTGTGTAAGGAGATGAGATTCATACCTAAAAGTAGTACATCAATAATAATGACTTACCACTAGACTTCAACTATTCACTGCCAAAATCTTCAAGACTCAGGGCTTCAGATATGGTGTCTAACCTTCTGTTGTCTCCTGTTCACAGCCCAAGGATCTAGCATAAGTATCCCACTTCGAGATGAGATGAAATACAAAACTATTGGTAAGAACCTCACCTGGATGTTCTACTCTTTCACGAGAGTCCGTGAACTCATTAGCATCTGTTGACAAGAAAGGTGATCTAGGATAGCTCTCCAGTATATCTGAAAATGTGAACTTTATCCATTAACCCAATATCTATCTAGCATCTGCACATCTGTTAGCAGTGATTAACTTGTTCGCCTAATAAGATATAATTAAAGCATGCGGGTTCATTGAGAGCAACAGAGAGAAAGGGAGGACAAACCAGAACTATGTGAATACTCAGCTGTCAGATCTGTAAGACTGAAACTTCGAGGAATCTGGCCCAAAAACCCGAATGGAGAAGTGTCTGGAACAAGAATCGAATCATTCAGTGGCTGTGCCCCGGACTCTATGTTACTGTACGATGCAGATGCATCACCAGCCATTGAGCGTGTTTCTAGGACATTTTCATCAGCACCAAATATATACGTTGAATTGCCTGGATATCCAGCTTCTGATTTGACCATTGATCCATTCATTCCTGAAACCAGACCCATGTTTGAATTCTGATTTGGCAACATGTTCAGAGGGCCGCCAATCCTACTGGCATGACCAGGCATTCCAAGACCACCGTGTATACTTCCGTTTAGTGACGAACCGCCATTATTGAATGCATTAGGCAAACTGGAACTGCCATTACTGAATGCATTAGGCATAATGGAACCAACAGAGCAATGCATGTTTTCTGGGTTTGGAGCTAGTCCTGTATGCTCTAGAGCATAGCAAGTAGAATTCTGGTGTACTGTTTGCAAACAGAGATATGAATTAGTATTAGGTCAAACGAAATAACACCCTAATCAGGCTTGTAACATCATGCAATTTCAACAAATTAAGAAACAGTATATTTTACCATAATGAAAAGAGAGGGAGAGGTCATCCTGCCTCAGTTACTACTGATAGTTGTAACCCTTCTCAATAATTTGATCAGGAAATTGGGTTGATTGTTTGAGATTAATTAACAGCAGATATTATAACAAAAAGCTTCAATTGTTTCTCCTTTTTCTTCTTAGCTTTAAAGCAACGCAGAGAGAAAACAAAATAAATAGGATATATAGGAAAGTTCTACTATATTTCCAGGCCTACCAGTTTCACTTAACAAGCAGAGAGATGGAGTGGAACTAAAGTTGGGAGTTTGATAACATTTTGGTTAATGGTAGAAAGAAGTGATACAATCCTTTACCAAGTTTACACAGGGAGCTCACCTTCTAACCTATTTATCTATATAAGACCTAGGAGACAATAATCAATTCTTCATCTACATTTTAAGTAACAAGCTACATCAAGTATTCTTAGAGATATATACTAATCTCATGATGAACCCTACACAATTTAAAATATCTAAGAAGTCTTACGTGGTGGGATATTGGATCCATTAGAAGTAGGCATACTAGCAACTCCAGTTGGGTTCATATGACGAAGCAACTGCACTTGTTGTTCAAGCAACTTGTTGAACTCAAGTATTTGATGCTTCACCAGCAATCTCAAGTAATAAGCCTTGAAAAATTCCCGATTCTCTTCCTCAAGTTTTTGCCAAACTACAAAACAAGCAAAGTTTTAAGTAAAAGTAAAAAAAGCTTATTGCCTATCATTTCCCTGTAGTGCTAAAGAAGCTACCTAGTTGCGAATCATTGAGGGCTCATTATGAGCTTCAATATATATAACGCATACTTGGTAAGAAATTTAAAGTGTCATGTACTAGCTATATGAACCCTTCAACATTCAGCTTCATATATACACATATTCATCGTAAATAACCAGGTTACCATCCATGTCAATGGCCAAATCCATAAATATCCTAAAAGCAAACTAGTTACAATCAACAATCAGAGATAAGTTTGGTTTCTGTACAATATCTTTGAGACATTGCATTTGATTATTTATTAGCTCTAATAAGTGAGGACTAGGGAGCAATATTCAGTTCACATCCGAGAGCTTTGTTCTGATAAGCTAATAGTTTACTGAATGTGTGCCATAAGGTTGTTTGGAACGTAAGAACATTAATGTGTCATCATTATATACATAATGCATCAGAGCAGCGTATATGTTTGATGAGTGACATTCAAATTATATCCGATAAGTCATCATGTTCAGTGGATCCTTCTATATCCAAGCACAGCTTTCATTCAACAAATTCAAATTCAAAATCAAATAAAAACAAAAACAAAATATTCTACAAAAGCAAGATGATGGTATGTGGTTGGGTTGTGTAGAACATGCATACTGTGTTCCGTATATCATGCTCAGCTTATCATAAGTTTAATGCACAACTTTAGCTCCAAAATATAAACAAATACAGAATAATCCATACTATGCATTTCACACGTAAGGCTACATTAGACACAACAACAATAACTGATGATTACCAAGTTCTGTAAAGCCAGGCTCTATCTTGGCTTGAACTAATAAAGTGTCCACAACTTCCTTTTGGCTCATGTAGAGTTGAAGGCATCGTTCTATCAGATTTTGCACCTGGGGATCAGAAAAATAAAAATAAAGATAAACCTTATTGAATATCAGAAGACATATCAGTTAATGCCTAGTAACTAATATTACCAAATATCCACGAAAAATCATTAGACATAGTTCACAAGTAAATTTCATCAGTATATAATATCTTCAAGAATATGTTTCAAAAACTTTCAATGAAATCCACAAGCTTGGAAAACCAGAGAGATAGTAAAAACCCGAGGACAACATATTCTGTTGACAACCAATGAAAGATTAGAGTTTCTGGGGGCATAATACATTGCATTGGCATAAAGTATTTGACAGGACATCTGCAAGAATATTCAATGAAATAAAAATAACTCAGCAGTAGATAATCTGGGATTAGCCATCAGTAGTTTACCAGCTGTATGTCTTGACGTGATACCCTTCTGGCTGCACCATTAGACATTTTCTACTGTTTTTCAATCTATTGAAAGACTTGCATAAGAAAAACAGAGCAATTGCCTTCCAATGATCCTTGCAGCAACTCAGTGAACTTTGGGGGGTTATTCTCTAGGTGGACGCTTCACTTCAACCGCTAAAACTGAAATAGAATAAAACCGGATGCCACAGTATATGAGACAAATATCCATGGAATTAGCTGTTTTAGTTCATTAAGAGTAGTGTCAGAAGTAGAAGTCAGAACTATAATTATGGAGCAAAGTGACACATGAAACAAAAATAAACGTGAAGAGAAGAGAAGCACAGTGGAAGGAAATAAAGTAGAAGAAAAAACCACAATTAAATCAAGAATGAAAAGGAGGCCATATGGAATATATATACTGCTCTAGCTCGGATATCCTAGAGAACTTGAACAAATCAACAATTTATATTGACAAAGTTGTACTAAGCTTGGCGAACTAATTACATGCTATCCCAGAAATAGGCACTTAAAGATGCAAACAACTCCATTTTCTTTTCTATATTTTATTTTCAAGCTATGAGAAACCGTATTCCTCCTCTATATTATCACATTGGTGCACGCTTCTCATAAAAATAACTTGATAGGAGATGCCAAACGACACATGCAAGTGCCAATTATTTATTTACATCCAATACAAGCATTTGTTTAAAGTAACAACAGGAGTTCTCTGAAAATTAGTCCTTGTCTGGAAAAGATTTATTTAGTGACAATCTCCCATTAATTTTCCCAACAAAAAAATGTGCAACATACGAACAACTTCCACAAAGGCAAACCAGGAAAGCACTATCTTAGAAGCAATGTTGAAATTCTGTTTGGCAGTTCTTCAACCATCAGTTTTACGCATACAACTGTCTAACTGCCAGTGCCTTATCAGCATAGAAGTGCTTCATATACAGTGGCCTTTTTCCAAATATAAGATATTCACTTACATCTTCCCCAAACCACTTTCCAGAATTACAACCTATAATGTTTTACATTTTTCCCATCATAAAGCCATCTCTTTTTTTCGTTAGGAAATTTGCTTTTACCAACACTTGAACTCAAGACCTTGTTTATGTAGAAGCAAGCTTATTTCCATTTGGTAAAGCCTAGGTGCATTCATTTATTGTTATTTCACCTTTTACTATAATTCCAAGTCTCTATCTGCATTCTAACTCTAGCTAAAGCACAAGTAGTTACCCTATGATGAGCAGTCTTTGTTTAGACAGTGTTAGTTACCTTCTCACTAAAGAAGCATAGATGTGTGAACTGTCTATTATGACAAGACACTTATTTAGCTCCAAAAAAAACATTATAGGTTAACACTATTGGTCAATCCGATGGACTGCCATCTTTTGAACTTCCTTAAAAGTTACAAAAGCCTCAACTTTTATGCATTGAATTGACTCTATTACTTGTTTCATCTGGTTCCTTCAGCTCTATCAAGAAACAAAATGGTTCCTTCAGCTCTATCGAGAAACAAAATGGTTCCTTCAGCTCTATCGAGAAACAAAATGGTTCCTTCTTCCCTACTTAGCAACCTTAGATACAGTTTTTGCCCCCAAATTGCAGGAAAAATAAATAGTTGGCACACAAAAAAAGTTTCATTTTTGTTTCCAACATAAATGAGGATAAACTCCCCCAATAAGGAGGTTTCAATTTTTTAAATACCCAGCTCGACTTCTTTTGTTTCCATTGAAATTTAAAATTCCCAGAATCAAAACAAGCCATTTCTGCTATTATACAAATTCAAGTAGATCATATCATACATCAACGACGACCATGATCACCGCACAGAAACCAAAACTAGAAAACCCTAACCTAACTAGAATCAAACTCAATTGATACACACACATATACACACAAAAAGTAGCACTTTATCCGCATACATATACAGTGGAAAACGAATCCAAAATTCAAAATCGAAACGGTTAAGAGATAGACATAAAGAACCAGTTTTGGATAAGGTTTCTCATAAGTGAGATGAGATCTTACCTGATTCGATCCGAGAAAGGAGAGCGAAGATGTAGAGACGAGAGAGTAGTAACCTCCTGATCAAGCTCTGCTATGCCTCGCTGTCATTTTCTACTCCTCTCTTTATTTATAGCGCCGATCCGGTGACTCGGACTGGACCGAATAGTGACTCGGATTGGACCCGGATCGTGCCACGTGGGGCCCGATCTGGGAGATCAGGTGATTGATTTGCACCATCGTGTCGTTTTTATCATCCATGCTATGTTTATAACTGCGGTCAATTCTAGTCAAAACATTCGACGATGACTTTGACTTTTTAAAAGAATATGATAATTAAAAATTGTAATTATAAAAATGGTAAAGTTGTAATTATAATTGTGATGTTTTTAGAATAAATAAATGCTTAGAAAAGCAGTTTATGCAGGGGAGGATTATGAGGGTACAAGTTATTTGTGGGAATGCCTAAACTTACAAAGTGTTATAAAATAGTAGACTTTCACTTTATTTTTAATTTAATATTTTATGGACTTAAATTAAAGTTCGTAAGAAAAATGTATAGTCATTTAAAGATCTATTGCATGATTAACCTCATTTTACTTTAAAGCACGGGTTTTTAACTCAAAACTCTTACAACACTTTTAAATAACCTGATTCACAACTCCCTATAAATTATATTTGATAAATCGGATATAAGACAAAAAAGTTTCATACTATACCTAACGATTGTTAGAGGAATACCTTAAATTAAATTCATGCGCCTACTCCCGACTTTATGTATATATGTTTCATATTCAATGAAGAATATAGAAATTAGAAGATGAGTGAAAAATAATGTTCCATAACTAATGATTAATAAACCCAACAAACATTTATTTACAACAATTTATGTTCAATGAAAACCCATAAAAGTCAATACATTGGTGAACCTTATGATGTTAAAATTAGGACAACAAAACTGGAACCAGACATGTTCATGCAAGAACATATACATGAAAGAACCTCTGCATCCTAGCAACAGAGAAGGGTAAAAAAAAAAATCTATATCAGAATTACAAGGACGAGGTTTCATGATCATCAGACCATAGTCGTTAGTCCTGTGAATCTACGCCTTGTTCTATCTGTAGGTGAAATCGCCTCTTCCATAGTCTTTCTCTTGTTGGATTGTTCTTGCTGCGCATCTGGTAGTTGCTGCAACTGTGACTGAAGCTCGAGTTTTGCTCGTTCTAGTTGTAAGTGAACCTCTGGTATTGTTCCAGATTCTAAATGGAGCTCGGGTTGCGCTGATTCTTGTAAATGGAGCTCTTGTATTGTTGATTCTTGGTGCAGTTGAAGAACTCGTTCTGATTCTAGTTCCTCTTTTTCTTGCTTTTGATCCTTGGATTTGGTTTTCATTATATGGGGCTTGAGCCGGTTCACATCAGATTGCCTCACCGGCTTCAAGAAAAATTCTTCTGCACCTTCTTCCAAGCATCTGTGTACCATCAATTCACAATCATGATCAGTTTCATATCATATCAATTCACCGAAAGAAAATCAAAAACATTCATTGTATTGATCTTGTTCTTTTTACCTGTTGATTCTTGAAGGAACGTTCTCTGACGACATGATAACTACCGGTATGTTTCTCAGAGAAGAAGATTCCTGCAAGATCAGAAGAAAAAGTCTATAAATGTCTAAGATCTGTGAGCTATAGTTGATATTGGGGTTAACAAAACCCCAGATCTTTATAATATCTTGAAACACTATTCTTTGAATGGAAAGTTGGTAGGAACAATATGCTGAAAGATTTGCATTTACAATATCAAAGCAAATGGCAAAGAGAGGAGCCTAAGGATGCAGAGTCAATCCAGTTTAGGAAATTTCCTTTACACTGAGAATTTTCCGGGAAAGGAAAAGCTTTTGATTTTCTAGGAAAAAGAGAGAACACAATAGACAGAGGAATAGAAACCAAAGAACAGAACATGAGGAATTCAAACCGGAGGCAAGTTTCTTTGCAACTTTTTTATATGGAGTAATATCAATTCTAAAACAGGTATAAACTTAATTAAATAGCAGTAAACATGTATTAAACTATTCCAAATAGAAATGCATGATTAGAACTTGTACAACTTGGAGGAATCATAAAAGGAAAAAGCCACTGATTACTAAATAATTAATGAAACAAAAAAAAAACTTGAAATTCCCACAATATGGTTTGCATACAACAGCAATTCTACAAATAAATCAGAAATACGTTCCTAATAACTGAGCCTACCTTAATCTTCTTGAGTAAATCATAGCCTGTCATGCCAGGCATGCAGTAGTCTGTAATAACAAGATTGACTTCAACCTCCTGTGAAATCAAAACAGAAAATAACCTGAGAATTAACCCAGAAAAAGAAATAGACAAAAAAAGGTCATAAAAATATATGAATCTGATATACATTGAGAGGGGAAGGAAACAAATTAGTACCTGATGATTGTCCAGAGAAACAGAAGGAATATTTGGGTTGCTTTGGTCATCTTCATGCAAACCCAGAAATTCTAGAGCTTTGCTACCAGAATCTACTGTGGTCACTGCCATATAAAGCAAAGAACACAAAAAAAAAAACAATCAAAACCCAGAAACAAACAACACAGAAATCCCTAGAATTACAAATAATCAAACATACCCATTTGGGAAATTTTCATTTTTTTTTCCATCCAGAAATCAAATTAAGGAAGTACCCACCTTGATAAGATGAGGTCTTGAGCAGCCTCTCTATCAGCTTCCTGTCTATGATGCTGTCATCAACAGCCAAAACATGACACTGTGACTCTGTTCTGGCCATGCCCATTGTTCCAGAAACTCAGGATCCAAGATCTCAGAAGCAAAACCCAGAAAGGAAGAAGAAGGGGAAGAGAGATTTAAGAAGAAATGGGGTTTTTTTTTTCTTTTTCTTTTTGCTATTGTGATTTGGTGCTGTTCCTGTTTTGGAAGGATGAGAAAAGAAGAGAGCTTTGTATTGAAATAATAAGACCCACCAAAATCGACCCTCCACAAAGCAAGATCCGACCAGATTTCATGCCAAATCTTCCAAGTTGATTGTGAATTACAGGGCAAGCAATGAAAATGAAGTTTTTCTTTTTATATATTGGGTGGAAGAAAACAAATAATTGAATTAAAATAAACAAATAAAATCAACATAGGAGGGTGAAAATTAAAAATATTTTTTAAAAAATAAAATAGAGGGAGAGAGAGAAAGCAAAAGGGATGGTGGGGCCACCAAAATCCTCCCAAGAGATACAGGTGATGTCAGCAAAGCTGCCATTTTCTTTGGGATTGGTTTTGTGAAAATCATGTGGGAGAAAGAGTGCAAAGACAGGGCAATTTCTTTTGATTCCCTTTTAAGGTTTGCTCCTCAGGCCCATCTCATCTCTCACATCACATCACAAAAACCTTATTCTAAATTCCATAAAAAATTTATTTTGAATATTTACTCTGAAAAGTATTACAACAATTGTTCAAGTTATTTTATTATAAATATTTAATCATTTAAAAGTATTGAAACAAGTATTTTTTTTTCCTCATGCTCTACCAACTTATAAAGTGATTTTTTTAATTCAAAATTGCATACTGTAAAGGAGCTTAAATTAACTAACATTTAAATAATAGTCTCAATCCTAATCCACAAAATTAAGGTAAATAATTTTGAGTTTCAACTGTATATTGTTTATCTCTATTTCTTTCCTTACACTTCCTAATTAGACTTTTAGATTTGCGTTGGTGTGAAATAATCACAAAATCATGAGGCGAGTGTCTTCTTCTTCAGGGCATTCAATATGACGTTAGTTATAGTTCGTAGTAGTGGAAGGAATTGAAGGTCTGGATTTAGTGAAGAAAGAGGAGTGGAGGATCTAGATTTGAGAAAAGAAAATGAAATCGAGAATCTAGATTCGAATGAAGGAATCGGAGATTTCATAATTAGAATTTAATAAACTTTGATCGTTGAATAATCGTTATAACGACTCCTTCAGTTAGGGATGACTCGACACACAAGACATGCTATGTGTTGACCACAAAAATTGCACAGACGTTTAGAGACTCCATCTCTAAAGTTGTAAAAACACTTTCTCAACTCTTATTTTGTAATTCGATACGTGAAGTCGGTGAAACTCGACTAAAACGTCATAAAAAGATATGTGCTGTTCTTGTTCTTAAACATTATTTAAAATATATATATATATGCCTCTGTTAAAATAATTACTGTCTGTTTTGGAGTGCTCCAAATTTTGACCACGAAATAGTACGATCGTGAGACTGTTTTCTCAGGAAAGATTCCCCGACACTCATTGTACAACCTGTCACAGGTAATCCATGCTTGCTACATAATAAAAGCTTCTTTTTCTATGTGTGTGGGGACCTATTCTTTTTTTCCTAGGAAAATAGTTCATACAATTCTCAAGGTTATAACATGCATCCTCAATTATATTATAATTTTAAAACTATATTATATTATACGTACAAACAATTAAAATAATAATGACATATCAAGAAAGTTTAAGGAAAAAAAATGTAATGATCACATCATTTTCTTTTTAAGATATTGTATATATATCATTCAATGATCGTTCGTTATAACAATATTACAGACTCTTGAGGCAATACATTCTAGAATATAACCGTGGCTATCAAATAAGAAGACACTAGCAGACTGTGACACTAACAACCATAACAAAGATACCGTTATTGGACTCGAATCCTGATCTTATAGAACGAAGTTCAAGTGATTGATCAATTGGACAAACAAGCTTTGGTGAACAGATCATATTTATCGGTTTGTCACCCATCGAATGCAAAGGGTCTTCGTAAGTCTTTTCTTCTCGGGAATCCATAAGAACTTCAAAATCACCCGATCAAAGAGTTAAAACACTTGACCATTTCACCAAAAACCCTAAAGATGTTAATGTAAAAGATGAAAGTGTAAGGTAGAAGAGTAATATAAGATTGGTCACGAGTTGTTGTTGGATGGAGGGACCGGGTAGAGACAAGAATTGGCAAGAGTTGTTGGGTTGAACATGATGAAACGGATACAGTTATAGCAGAATGCAATTAGAATTAGGTATAGGAACAAACATCAAGTTACAATCGGTGAAGCAAAAAGTCAGATTCTAACAGTCTTTCTTGTCTTCTCCATCATGCATGTATTCATGTTCATGTTCCTCGTTGTCTTCGACCCTACCCGTGTCTTCACGCCACCTTTCACTCCTCTCTTTCTTGTCTCGCCATTATTATCTTTCAAACCCTCATCATTTCTATTACGCGGTTATTAAAGGTAAAAGTTTGATCCAACCACCTAAGTTGATAGGTGAAGGTAGAGGTGTTTATAGGCGTATGACTTGTTCATACAAGTAGAATTTCACCCGTCTGTTTATGTGTAGATTAGAATTTTTCGAATCAAACCGTCTTAGAGAGAAAAAAAAAACATTTAGCTGATTTGATATACGCGGATTGCAGGCGGATAGAGCGAAATCTGCAACATGTATAAATACATAAAAAAAAATAACCCAAAACCTAAGACGATAAATATTTTAGAAACGTTGTATATTACATGCAACAAAAACCACCATCACCGTCTTTAGTTACAATGATTCACATACTTAGTTCTCACTACAAAAAAAAAATTCAACTCTCAAAATTCTAACCCTATCTTGAACTTGGAGGAATTTGCATACTCGTGGATAATCCGTGGATTTCATACAAGAGATCCGCAATCCGTCCGTAAAAGTGGGGATCCTCGAAAACAAAGTCCGCGGTCCACTCACTATTCTGTGGATGAGTATTTGGGTTGGGTTGTTTAACATGTGAGTTGGGTTAGTAAGTGTTTTTGAACACCTAAAGAAAGGTTTCAATATGTCAATCAACTTTAACACTTCCACTTACTTTTTTCCATGTATATAACTAGGCTTCTATACGTGAGACATAGTAGGATAGAATATTTGTGTATAGATCAGAAAGTTAGAGGATAAAGGTGACAAACGAATCGTAGGTCAAACCAAAGTCACTCTAATACCATGTGAAAGTTTGATCTAACTCAAAAGCTCAACATCATGGATGGAAGCTTCAGTATGCTTATCAAGACTCCCCCTCACATCAAATAACAACTACTTTGGTATATTGAATAACATAATTCGTTTGGTCTATATGAACATGTGCAACGCAGAGAGTTTTGTTATGTGAAGTTGACATCAGGTACCGAGTAAAAACGAAAGTATCAATAAAATATTTTTGCTGGTTCAAACAGAGAGCAGATGTTAGACACTGATTCTTTTAGAGATTATATTAAACTAAATAAGAACTAGAGATCGGTTTATTTAATCTCTCTTTTAGATAACACTCTTCTCTTTCTCACATAACCAATACTTTCTCTCTTATTATTATATTTGCTCTAGTAATTCTTTCTTGACTACTTCAATGCCTGAAAGTGACAAACACGATATAACTTATATATTTTAGTGCATTTTACCTCAATAATATGGATTAATATTGGGATGCTCCTTTTCACTATTTTTGAATTACCATATATATCCACCTTTTCCGAAGGAATGTCCTTTCTTCTGGAAGTTAATTAATTTTAATCCCTCATTCAAAGCACATTATTCACTGATTACACGCTTACAATTATTGTATGTTTCGATGATGAACAGGAAAATAAAAAAATAAAAACTTATGTAGAAACATATATATACTGTATACACATCTATTTTAATTACCTAGTGATAAAATTTAAAGACATGTCAACGAACTTTAAGAAAAAGCTCAGTGTATAATATGTCTTGTCGTAAATGAATTGTGAATCAGAAATATAAAGTATGAACAGAACCATATCTATGGTGTTTAGTGACCACATGGGTTGTCACTTGTCACATATATACACATATAGAATTTGACAGCAAGAAGAAAGAGCAGTGAAATTGGGTTTTGTAGTACAATATTATTGGTCCCCTCTCTACCATGTCTTAGGGCTTTCTATGTTATGGTCCCCTCCTCTTTCTTCCTCCCAAATGTGTTCTCTCCAAATTTAGAAGAAGCTTCAATGGATTTATCACACATTATTGGACCCTCCTAGTTAATAAGACTTTCTCTTTTTGCTTAACTTGGCAACAATTTGAAATGTGAAAGCTCTTCATTTTGATTATGATATCGATTTTGGATTCCAACTCGTCGATATATTGGAATCGAATAAAATCTGAACCTTTTTTTAGTTATGGGAGGATTCCGACCCCAATGATCTTAGCTTTGGTTTGCAAAAATGGGAAAAGGTACCCTTCTTTTACTGCACTGACACAATAGGGTACAAATTATTGGTGGTTTTATGTCCAAAATTATGTTTTTCTTTAACAAAAGTTATAAGTTACCTGATGGACTTTTTTTTTCTTTTTTTCCTTTTGAACAGATCCTCATGGACTTAATTGGGTAACCAGAATAACTTTGGTTTTTTTATGTCACATCGTATAAATATATATGGTCTTTAATCCGATTTAAATTTAAATTTATATAAATTCCATAGTGCATAAAAAGTGTTAGTGTTAAAGTATTAAAGAAAAACATACCCTCACAACGATTTAATGAAAACAATATATATATATATATATTTGGGAAAGAGATTAGTTTATAGTTAGTAAACCCGTTTTATAATATCTGGATTATTTATGCGCTAAATATATTAAAGGGTTACCATGTCAATATCAATCAAATATTAACAATATATGTGCATGTATTTAGAATTAGTTGACTCGCATCAATAGAAAGATAATATAATCATGTAATGTCAATGAATTAACAGTATCTTTACTTTTTTTCTAAAAAAATTCAACATGTGTGTGATCAACAATGGTTGACTAAATCTCACGCTTAGTAAAATATTTTAATCGTTGCTATCTTGACAAATCAACCTCGTAATAAAATATAATCGTTTAGTTTTCGAATAATAACTATTTTTGTAACACAAAATTGTGGAACATATGAACTTAAACTAGGTGAAATAATTAAGTCGAGATTGTAAGTATTTTTCTATATATATTATTACACTTAAGACATAAAGAAAGACGAATGGAGAGTTATTTATTGGCCATCAGGGATCGAGCCTTAGTGGAGAAAGTAATTGTTATTTGTGTTAGTTTCGTTATTTACAATTTTTTGTTTTAGGTTATCTTATGTGTGTTTGATGTACTTTGTAATTCATGTTAAGTATCAAGCGATACGCAAGCTATGCTCATTTAAAACTGACTGCATAAATTGTTGTTCCCCCGAGTCTGGAATCGATAATGCTACTGCGAGCTTGTAATGTTAATATCATACTTTGTATAATCAATATGTTAAAAATATATATCTTTATAGTTAATATATAATACATTATATTTACTTTTTAAAAAAAATACAAAGATGAACGGGAACAATAAGTTAGTGAGCTGGTGCAAATGAATATAATGATAATATCTCGTGGTTACATAAAATAAGTTTGATTATGGCTTCATACAGTGAACCCTCCACAAGTTCATTTGTTTATAGAGATCCGAGATACGATTGTACTTTGAGATCTGCTTATGCATATTTGATTTGGAAATAGTGTAGATAGATTGAGTTCTTAATGGGCATTATATGCATAATCAGAATATTAGGTGCTACTTGTTTATGAAAATGACAATCTTGTTTAGTTTCACGTTTTAAATATATAAATCTTATCACTACTTTTCTATCTCTTAAGTCTAACGTACATTTTTTTTAATAAGATGCCACAAATTTTATATATCAATCATATGATATATATAATAACCGATGAATGAACAAGTTAAAAACCCTCACAAAACTTAAATTTGGCGGGAATAAAATTCTTGCAGCTAGCTTCTCACTGAGCATATCTTACGTGCCGCATAAGACCAGATTAGACCTAGATGAGAGAACCTAAAGCATAAAATGTGCATCAAAATCAAACCGAAGTCTGACACTTAAGCTAGACTAAGTCTGACACCTAGACGAAGTCTGGAACCACAAAACCAGACAAAGGATGACACCTTATTGACAAAACATAAGAAAATTAAACTATAACATAAAAAGGAAATACAGTAAAACAGACACGTGACAACCACACTCGAGCATGCTTCGGGGTCGGGGAAACGCAATGACCGAACAGTCAGCTTGACAGATCTGACGATGTCCTGGACGAGGCGAGACTACCAACCATGCGTTATAGAAAGGACGCGCGATGACAGAGGCTGCAGAACTGATGGCGGCGATGTGCATCTATGAAAAGGGCGGGAGAAAGAGCTCGAAGGCTTATCTCCCCTACGACGGCGACTAGGTTTGTGCGCTCTCAAAAAAGGCAGCTATTCTTATTTATTTTTCTTAAACTATTAATTCTTGTTTTTAAGTCTAACATATTGATTTAATACCAATTGAATTTTAACATGTTAGGAAAGTTTAATCTTTCTTTGATCTATATGTTTGAATTTGTAGTTTATATTTTATTTTTATTCTACATACAATCTAGCTTTTAAGCGACAATCGTGACTAAATCTTATATCTAAAAGATAAAATTTATCATATTTGTTAAGCTTTTAAGACCGGATTGAGCTTTGATATTGTATAGTTATTCTTTCTTCGATAATGATATATATGTATCACTTGTAACTTGGTATGCATGTGAGGAAGCCTTAGAATATCACATTCAATATATAATAGATCAAATTGTATGAGTTATTCTTAAACTCATAACTAATTATGACAAGTGTTTGAATAAATGTGATGTTTAATATGATGATAATAGATTTTAAAAACTATGTATTCCTCCTTGCTACTATCTATTTTATTTTTTTTGAGAAAAGTTTCGTCGATTTTATATATCAACTAGAAGATACACATAGTATTTTTTGACGTTTAAGGCAAAAGCCCTTACAAACCTAGACTTGATGAAAATATACTTCCTGCAGTCAACTTCTCACAGAGCATAGCTCGTGTACCGCTTAGTGTCTTGACCTAAGTGAAAGGACTTGAATACGCATTAAAATGTGCATCTAAGCAGACCAACGTTTGGGACTATACCAACCGACGTTGACAACTTATTAACAACTAACAGCTAAAACACAACAGTTAAAAACAACTCAAAAAAAAGGCTTCCTCGGAACTTCCACGAAAAAGTTAACTTCGAGGCAAGGCGGTGACGGATCTGGCAAGGCCGACGGATCAGAACAAAGTTGAGCGGCGACCTAGGTAAAGGCGGCGATAGGTTGAGCGACGACAAGGTGAGCGGGGAGGAGGGAGAGCGTGAAGGCGGCAGATCCAAGAGGGTCTACAATCAGACAGAGATCAAAGTCGGAGAGGGGGAGAGCAACCTCTTCCCCATCTCTAACAAACGACGGCTAGAGTTTTTCTCAATTTTTTTTTGATACTATCTAATTTATGAGTGAAAGTCTTATATATTTTTTTTGAGAAATAAGTACCCGTTGAATTTTATTAATGTATCAAATAAATCTGTCGTCATAACAGAATACCAAAAAATTCAATAGAATATTCCGACTAAAATAAGCTATGAAATTCAAACCGACTAATAAATCGACTACCCTAGAACAGCTCACCAAATTATGATTTTGAAGAACAGAAAAGGGGAAGTCAACTGTCAAGTAAATAATATGATTGATTTTGCAAGATTCATTAAGCACATGAAAAGATATGGTGGGTCTATTACCTTATTGCCACTTATAGCAAGTGGCCCTTACACTAATGTCCTCTTTGTTTTGCCTCCACTCAAGACCTAGGGCTAGTCATGAGGAAAATTCTGCCATGGATTAATGATAGCTTGGAAATTCTGTTGACTGTAATTCATGTTGGAATGAAGATCATGACTGATTGCTTACTTTATTCACTAGGTTATCGTGTTCTTAATTTGCCTTGTATACATGTAAGTAGACTTTGTATAATTATTTAGAAAACATTTATGCATTCTATTCTATTTGTGTGTATAAATATGTTTTTCCGGCCAATAAATATTATCAAGGAATTATGTCTTTTTATATGATATCAAAGCAAGATTTTGTTTAAGTTTTTTGTTTCTACATGTATGGTAAACAATAATGTGTATTATTATTTACCTATTGTTTCGTGTCGTATTTAAGTTGTAAATAACTTTCATGTGAGTGAGTTAAACTCTAAATCCATTACTTTTAGTAGAATTGTGTTATTTTGATGTCTATGCCAAAAACGGTGCAAAAGGAATGAAAATCGACTAATAACAGAAAAGTCAATTAATCTGCTTCGCCACGATGCCTCGCATGTTAGGAACAATGGGTTGCGTCACCTACGACATGCTTGCCATACCACCCGGGCATGAAATTCAATGAATCGATAGCGGTGCCCTATTTCGCCCCCGCCACACGTGTATAATAAGATCTCAACCGATGTTGAAACCCTAAATATCAATGGCTTATAAGTGCAAGACCTAAGGGTCTCGATAACTGTGATGATCTTGGAGATAGACGTGGTTACGTTGTCATCAATCCATTCCAGTCCTCTTGAAGTTTGCAATCCATTGAAGTATAAGAATTAATAATCCCCAAGTCATGACTTAATAATCCATCTCTAAGTGAGAATTGTATTATTCATCTTTGTGTTTTGTAGTATCACTATTATGGATGGTGAAAGCCCCAAGTCATGACTTAAAGCTCATTAGCTATAAGGGTGCTATTAGATCACTTAATTGTGTATTGCTATATTGACGGCTTGAGTGATATTTATGTTTTATAAGTAATTACACATTATTGTTCTATAAATTCGGGCTACTCGGCATTGTATATGCTTCATTGAGTTATAGTTTTCGTTAGATAATTAAGAGCCCGGTACTCAGGAGAATAATTATTGGATCCCATCTCTTTAATATTTTATTCCATAAAATTCTGTCTTTCATGATTGAGATTCTCGATGACATATTTAGAACACTAAGTTGTTCCGTCTATCTATTCTCTAAGTCAGATTCAACTTAGTACTATATTTACATTATTGTAAATAGTATTTAATTTAGTTACAATTTACAACAAAAGCAACAACAAAAATCCAAACATTGTGTACTTAATTTATTATACTTTACCATCGTAGAACAATTTCTAAACTACCTGAGTTAGTGTTACTATACAATCATCGTGTTCGACCCAGTTTTACTGTTTAGAAGTTGTATTACTTCGATCGTATCGTGTACAATTGCAGGAGGTTAATAGACTAAGTGCTTCTTCGATCGTGTACAATTGCAGGAGGTTAATAGACTAAGTGCTTCTGGCAACAATGTAACACAGTTTTTTGGTTGGAGTCTCTTATTGTTACTCTCTTACTCCCACATGATGATAGTGCTCTAAGCAGCCTTGTCTCTCCGTTTTTATCTTGCTCTTACTTGGTGTTTTGCCTTGTTTTTCTCTAGGGGTGCTCAAAGTTTGGCCTTAAATCGGCTAACTAGTTGTAACAGGTCAACACCGGCGCTACCAGTGGGGTGCACTATCGGCCATCAGCCCGGTGAGCGCGTGAGATATTGCATGTTAGTGGACACCAGCCCAGGGTTCGGTAACAGCGTTGCCTTACCATCGGTTAATCCGACCAGGCCGACATCTAAAAAGGCTTTAGGGTTCTTTGAGCCTTTAGATATGGGTCACAGTCAATGAAATAGGTAGAAGCCTGAAGGTGGGTCCAGCCTAACTCCCTTTTTGTTTTTGTTTTTACTTTTCTTTCTTCAACCTTGATGCAACGACAATGTAACACAACTTCATGCAAAATTGGCCTAAATAAAAAAAAGTGATTGTGTTATTTTATATTTTATACAATTTATAATTAGTTTGAACTTATAATTATAAACCAAAAAAGAATGCTCAAAATGAAAACATACCAAGAATTGTGAAATATATCGTCTTGGGCATAAATTTCGATCAACATAAAAAGGCCCAATTCAAGACCGCAAGGTGGCCATCTTGGACCGATTATTACCAGAGACCGGTCGACGCCACTGCCAGTGAAAAACCAGCTGGAACAAGGTGCTAGTATGAAAATAGGCACACCTGTCTAGTCGACTCGTGGTGGGGAATGCTCCATAGGCCGGTTAACTGGCCGGTAAGAACCCATACTTCTTTCCTCTTTTCTGAGTCCTGTAAATGCTTGTTCAGGAGTCGATGATTGCTAACTTTTTTTGGAGCAAAAGGATTCATACTTATAGGCTTTTGTGACACTAGATGACTAACAGTGAGAGCCCATTCTTTCTGTTTGTTGGAGGCCCAAATAAGATTAGGCTCTGCGGCCATAAATTCAAAAGTCAACTATGGTTGAAAAGTCATAGACCAGTAGGGCCCAGAGTCAACAAAAAATCATATTAACTACTTATCTGTCGGTTCTAGCTGCCAGTAATAGCGTTGACTGTAATCTTCCGACCAAAACCAAACTTAAGCCTCGTTTACTTCAATTTCTTCATTCCCGGACGTTTAAGGTACATACTTGATACTACTTCTGTGTAAGAAGAGAGTCATGAACACGAAACTAGTAGCGGCAGCAACAGTTCTGGCTCTGCTCTCCATCTTCATAGCCATGAACCCTGTTCAGAACCTGTTCGACCCACCAAGCATATCGGGTTCCATTGATGAGCTCCAAGCCTCAGAGATCGTCCCACTCGCCGGAGCTGTTGGGCCTGAGAGTGTTGCTTTTGACCCGATCGGAGAAGGGCCTTATACCGGCGTCGCAGACGGCCGGATTCTCAAGTGGAACGGCGATGATTGGGTTGATTTCGCCGTCACCGCTTCTCAGAGGTAAGGGTTAGAAGCCCCATTAACTCTTTTTATGTTTATTTATGGGTTAATTAGAGAGCTGATTAAAACCTACTCGATTAGCAAAAAAGTTTAATTTTTTCATAATGGGTTTTGTAGTTTACTTCTGAATTATCACTTGCCATTTCTCATTTAGGTGTATACTTGTGTGTTCATGAAATTTTTGTGAAGCTTTTCTAGAACTTGGGTGTTTCTTGTTCTTGAATATTGAATGGTTATTAACTCAAGTTTTGAATATAGTTTCGCAATTGGCAAAGCTCGATTTCGACTTAGAATCGTCAGCAGATTCCTTAAACTGATTTGATCCATTCAACAGCAAATTCGAGATACTATATGTGTAGTGAACTTAATTTAGCTAATTGATTTACCCTAGTCAAGACTCTAGTCATATGGTCATTTGCATATTTGATCAAGTAGATGAAAATCAGCATATAATTAGTCTATATTTCTCAACTTTCTTTGTCAAATACGAACTTAATGTTTAATCTTGTCATATCAATGTTTATAGTTTTTATATGATTGTGTACTGTGCTTTTATAGGAAGGAGTGTGTACGCCCATTTGCGCCTGAACTGGAGCATGTGTGTGGGAGGCCTTTAGGACTGAGGTTCGATACGAAAACTGGAGAGCTCTATATTGCAGATGCCTATTTCGGCCTTCGAGTTGTAGGCCCTAATGGAGGTCTAGCAGCAGAAGTGGTAACGGAAGCTGAGAATCGAACTTTACTCTTCACCAATGACTTGGATATTGACGAACTTGAAGATGCCATTTACTTCACAGATACAAGTGCGAGATTCCAAAGAAGGTAATTTGAGTATGTACCAATAAGAACATTATAATTATATTTACAATACTTTGCATTGTTTGTCATAAACCGTATTTTCATTGGCAGGCAATTTATGACATCCGTTCTAAGTGGGGACAAGACGGGCAGGTTACTGAAATACAACAAATCAAGCAAAGAAGTGGAAGTTTTGCTACGAGACCTTGGATTCGCCAATGGGGTAGCATTGAGCAAAGACCGCTCCTTTGTGCTAGTGGCCGAAACCAGCACTTGCAGGATCATAAGGCTTTGGCTTCAGGGCCCTAATGCCGGGAAATCTGATGTTTTTGCAGAGCTACCGGGATTTCCAGACAACATTAGGAGGAACTCAGAAGGAGAATTTTGGGTGGCATTGCATTCAAAAAGAGGACTTGTGTCTAACATGATTGTTTCCTATCCGTGGATTGGTAAGGCGATGCTGGAACTCCCGCTTAGCTTCAAGCAACTGCACGCTTTGCTGGCGAGCAAGAAAGCTCACGCCACGGCGGTGAAGTTGAGTGAGAGTGGAGAAGTTGTGCGAGTTCTTGAAGATTGTGAAGGGAAGAAGGTAAGGTTTATTAGTGAGGTTGAAGAAAAGGATGGGAAGCTGTGGATCGGGTCAGTGCTCATGCCATTCATGGCCATACATAAGTTGCACTAAGAAACTAGTCTAATTTTAATGTTATATCTTCTGGAATTGTAGTTGATTGAGGTAGTAAGTATCCAAATGCCGGAGTAGCTAATTGGCAACTTCTACTCTTCAGGAGGAAGATTGGTTCAATGATTGCACATTATATCGAGATTATAGACTCTTGAAGTTAGTACATACTAGGGCATAACTGGCATACTACATAACTGGCGTACTACCAATTATGAAGACACTAACAACCACAACTAGTGCACCAAACGTACCATTGAATAACCCAAGACATAATTATATATAAAGATACCGCTGCAAGGACTTAAATAGATACAAGATTCATACATAGTGAGATTAGGAGGATGGCACAGCAAACAGACAGTCTACTAAACTTGAAACTAAGGGAAAAATCACCTGAAGTTATGTTCACTTGGAAATCACCCCGTTGGTTGTTTTTGATCAAAGGTTCAAGGACATAAGGGCGGAGTACTGGCTCTGGGTGTACCTCCACGGGCTCGATTTCATGACTTGATTCGTGTTGAACACAATTTCCAATGTCAGAAGCAACGCTTACACTTCCAAAGACCCCCTGGAGGACTACTTGTTCCGGTGCTGGTTGTGCGGCCTTGATCTTGTGAGTTGATTCGAATTGAATTGGATCTGAGGCAACCCATCCATAAGTATCAGATGTAGCCCAATGTGTCGCCTCTGCTTCAGACCCAGCTTCAAGTTGTTCTTGGGTTTCAGCTGGAGACTTACGGGTTAATTCAGCAGCAGCAGGAGGAGGTTGAGTACCATACAGTTCACTAGCATATGGATGATCTTCAAGCATTTGCATAACATTTGGGGACACATTTTCGATGTAGACTTGGTTTCTGTGAGTCCAAATAGCGTGCATCAGAGCAACACCCTTGTGTGTAAACTTACTTGGTTCGACATCTGGAGGAAGAATATTAAATCCTGCATCACAAGGCTTCAAAATCACATCCAAAGCCTCTTTCGCCGATCCAAAAACCAGCATGTCGATCCTCACTCCCAGTGCTAATAGCCAAGCTTGCCTTGAGAAAACACACTTGAAAAAGAGATGAAAGTCATCTTCCTCGTACTCATTGCACAAGGCACATAATGGATCCACAGTCGTACCACTCTGGAAAAGCTTTGACTTTGTGGGGAGATCATCACAGACAACCTCCGAGAGAAATGTCTTCCATCTTCCCTGAGTCTCTGCTTCGAAGATTGTAATGCCCTTAGAATGTGGCCTCAATTTGGTATGCTGAGCTATAGAACTATAAGCTGGTTCCTTGCCCTACTATCTTGCTTTGGACTCACCAGCACATGACTTGAACTTGTTGTGACTTCATTTGTCTGATTTATAAACTCACTGGAAACAGACCCCTCTGTGCCCAATTTAGGCGAATCGATCATAGCTCCTACCTCAAGTTCATGGAATTGTTGAGGTTGCAGAGACTCATCAAACCGAAACAAATTGGCACGATCAAATGCGAAACATGCCTTTAGATCACCCTCGTTTATACCTTCTAGCATCTGCATCACTTCCCACATCTCAGGTCGGTCTGTTGGAGATGGTTGTGTACACAACAGAGCCACTTGGATGAGGAGGTGGATCTCGTCCTTGATATGCTTAGTATCATAGTTGATATCA
>JAYMSW010000198.1:0-27649 GCA_036897725.1 Erodium texanum
GAAGGTGTCGGAAACTGAAACGCCTTGCCGCCGCAGCTCTTGTAGACCACGGCGGTGTGGTCGTCGGAGATGGGTTTGACCGGAGAAGACAAGAACAGAGCAAAACAGAGGAAGAGAAACAGAACATGACACGAAAGAGGTACGAGACTGTTCATGGTTCGAGTCTCGGATAAGTTGATGTAACAATGCCATGGCTTGTTCTTGTTATTGTTAAATTGGAATTGACGGCATGATCTTTTTCTTGCCTACTTTCATCTAACGTATCGTAGAATATTGGTTTACTTGTTCCGTATTCATCATTTTCTCGGGAAAGTTCAAAAGTACAATTTGTTTTTGAACGGTGTTGAGATGATGTTTTTTGAAGGGTTTGGTTGAGAATTTTTTACATGGTGATGTGAGGGTTTTGTAATAAGACAGGTTTGGTAGGTGAATATGTGAATGACACGATCAATTTATTAAACTTACCGAGATTTATGGTAATTTTTTTTCTCAAAAAACTGCGACATATATTTTATGTTAGGAAGAAACATACATGATTATCTTTGAAACGATCAAGACAATAATCTTCACGAATTTAGATGTGGCGGTAATAAAAGTAATTCTATCCATTTTTTTGAATATATGTGGCGGGAACAAAATTCCTGCAGGCAGTTGCTTTAAACCAGATTAGACCTAATAACAAAGACCTATGATACAATAGATACGTATCTAATCCAGCCGAAACTGGTACCTAAATCTAGACAAAACTGGTGGCAAAAACTAGACGAAGCTGACACGTTATTAACTAAAAGGACAAACTATAACATAAAACATCAAATTAGACATTGTTCTACCAACACGATTCGAGCAATCCTCGGGGTGCGGGAAACACGACGTCCGGATTGCTTAATGTCTAATCTGTGGTCCAGAACGAATCTAGACGACACCGACCAGAGCTTAAGGGCGGACGGCGGCATGAGAAGCCGGGTTGACAACGACGAGACTAACAAATTTGACATAGGAGAGGACGATGGAAAAGAGCTGGAGGGCGACTGCCCAAACACTTACAGATCCACTGATTTGTACACGCGGCCCAATCCATATTTTATGGATCAGGCTCAAACGAACTATGGGCTTTCTGGATGGGCCGAGCCTCTTGATATTTTGTACAACTTCAAGAGTAAACAAAAGTTTGAATCCCCTTTTGAGTGGTATACCATATAACTAATTAAAATGCAAATCTATTTATTAATTTTGTCTGGTCAATACCATATGGTTAATTAAATAAATAATCCAACAATCAGTTTGAAGCCAATAAAATAATGATTCTTTTTTCTAAAACTATACCTTAATTTATATTTAAAACCTCAATTTTGAAATGTTTTTAAAGCTACTTCACAACTAATTTCAACTTTAACTTCACCTAAATATATACCATGCAGTTGTAGTGTTTGTTTGGAGTTTTTTTTTCCTCCTAAAATTAAAAATAAAAACTAAAGGTTTCATTTGAACTGAGTTGGTTTTATTGAAAGTTCCAAAATAATATTCAAATACAAATTTGAATGATAAAAAGTTCATCAACCTAGTCTCTGAACTATTAATTAGACGAATTGATCCCAAACTAAGCAAAATAACTTTTTTATTATTAAAATATTACTTTGAAAATATCTTTGCATTTATTTTCTCATTTCCTTTCCTATCAGCGGAAAATAATTTCGACCAAACTTTTTATTTATTGTTTTTAGATAGCGGAGACGGGTTGTTGAACAAGATCCGACCCAATCTAAACCGGTCCGGATCAAATCCGAGAGTGACGGTCACGACCCTTCCCATTCGTCTTTGCGCGTACCGCGACGGGAAGAAGAAACTTGACGGTCTTGTGTCTGGACGAACAAGTTTCACCCAAGACCTAGAATCTCAAATCCAGACCTCTATTCCGTATTCGTCTCCACCGGTCTCTGCGATTCGCCCTCCATTGTTTCTCTGCAATGTCATAGGAACTGTACAGGTTCGCTTCACGAATGTGAGGTAGGGCTTTGGGGGTGTGTGGTCGCCTGAAGTACTCGCTGTTTGGGTTCCTATGATCAAAACTGTACTTCCTGATCCCGTTTCTGTTTTTTTAATGATTTTTTCAGTGGTTTTTGTAGGTGCTGGTTTGAATTGTTACTGTTTTTCATCGGTGCCAGTTGAATCGACAATGGAGGAGAAGCACGATGGAGTGGGAGTTGTTGAGAGTGCTTCGGGGGTTGAAATGGGGGAGAAGCATGATGAAGTGGAAGGTGTTGAGAGTGATTCGAAAGTTCAAGTGGAGGACAAGCAGGAGGAAGTGGAAGATCTTGAGAGTGATACAAGCTGTTCCTTCATTGATGATGACGAAGACGACGAGCAAGCACCAGTTCCTGAGCAAGATGATGAGTTTCGCATCGAGGCAAGTTGCTGAAGAGTGAATTTCTTAAAATTTATCTGGGTATTGTGACATCTTTGAGGTGAGATTTTTGATTTTAATGTGTTCTATCTTTCTGGGTTTTGATAGGAACCTTTAACCGAGAAGGAAATAGATGAGCTTGTTGATGATTTTGTTGAAGTAGAGAGTAAGGTAATCTTATTCACTGCTTTGCTCTGGCTTTTTATTTGATCTCTACTTTTTTGCTTGCTGGGTTACCTAATAGGCTCATTTTAGGCTGCAGAGGCTCAGGAAGCACTTGAAGAGGAGTCACTCCTCAAACTGGAGAAGGAAGTTAGAGAAGAGTTAGCCCAAACTCTTAGTGGCGATGATGTTAGTTTCTTCCCTTGTGTGCCTTTCTTCAGCTACGCACCTTACCCAGTAATTAATGCTTTATTGTTTTCAATATTTTTTTTACTTGTCCATAGCTGGAGAATGCTGTTGCAGATGAAATGACTACTTATAGAGAAGAGTGGGAGGCTACACTTGACGAGCTTGAGACAGAGAGTGCTCATCTATTGGTATACTTCTTTGTTTTGAGTAAAATCGTTGGTATTGAATCCATTTATGGTATACTATTCTGTAGATGTATCTTTGATGTGGTATATGCCAACACAAACAGCAGAATACATGTGCCTAGGTCCATTCTATTTCTTGCTCCTGATATAGAAGAAAAATGTACCATATTGGTATATGCAGATTGAACATAGATTTGCCATCTCAGGGTTAAAAAAAAAACATAGATTTGCCATCTCTTTTTTTCTTCTTCTGTGCATGATCTGTGGGTTGTTTAAACTTGGTTGTTTATCACGATTACCATTTATTTTCATTTGTAATTAATTTGAGTATAGTGAGAAATTGGTTCAGTGTGGCCCTTTAACATTTGACCTTCTGTATGACAACGGGATTACTTGGACATAAAATCCAATGGAAGTGATTGGTGTGAGAGATTTGCTATCAACCATCAAAACTTGTGAGGTTGAACATAGAATTAGTGGAAATTAAGATATCAAGAAATTTTAATTTGGATACATTTAAATTTAATTGGTTGAACATGGTTGAAAAAGTATTTAGTCAGAAATAACACCATGTTAGTTACTTTTGGACACACACACAGAATCTGAAACCTCAAAGTTATGCTCGTTTTAGCTCCCAAATTTATTAGATTGTGGCGTACTATGGAAATATCCCACATTTGTTTTTCCATGAGTTCTAAAGATATTCTCTAGGAAAAGGTATTCATAAGGCAACATGAAATATGCCTGCCTATTTGAGAAATTGAAAGGTGCTCTACCTTTTGCTTGTTGGCACGGTGGGTGCAAATAACACCTTACTGGGCTATGGTACCCCCAGAAGATATTGTAGGATCTTTACCATATATATAGTGACTATATAAATGGGAACATGACAACTTTTTTATATTCTAAAAATGGCCTCAACGACTTGAACAATATTTAAGGATTAGGAGAGCAGAAATTGCAAGTCATGAATTCTTTTCCTCTTCATTTATTTAATTGGTATTTAAATTTGTCGTTGCTAAATTCAGTATTATTGGAGTATAACTTCATTCTCCTAGAACATACAACCAATTTAGAAATTTCTGCAACACTATTTACTTTTCTTACACGGTCACTAACTTCCCTATGTTGTTCATGTCTGAATCATCTAGAACGTTATTCTCTCGTATTCTCCTCAATTGAGGCTGCCCCAACCCTTGCTCAACTGAACTCATTCTCGATCTTACCAGTTTTCCACAAATCCTCCTGAGCATTCTCATCTACTCTATCCACAGTCTTATGAAATCCATTTAACCAATAGAACTTCCCTTTGCACTTTAGAGGAGTCTCTGAACCGATAGATGATAAACTCTTGATTTTTGAATTTTAATTGCCGATGTGTTCAATGATGTTTAATAGTACTTTCCCAGTTTACCTCCTTGACGGTCAGTTATCTACTGTGTTTGATTTATATTTCTATCCATACAGGAACAACTTGATGGGGCTGGTATTGAGCTTCCAAGCCTGTACAAGTGGATTGAAAGTCAGGCTCCTAATGGTTGTAGCACTGAAGCTTGGAAACAAAGGGTGCATTGGGTAGGATCACAGGTGACCAATGATGTTAATGAATTGGTAGCTGATGCTGAAAAATATCTTCAGAATCAACGTCCTGTAAGAAGGTATGGTTCTACACTTTTGGAATTTTGGACTCGGCAATGCTTGATGTTGATTTTGTATTTCAATGTGTTTCAGACGACATGGTAAACTGCTGGAGGAGGGTGCTAGTGGATTTTTGCAGAAAAAGATTGCAGATGATGAAGGCAAAGATGATTCTACAGAAACTAAAGAAGTTGATTGGTCCTCTTTCAACAAAATGCTTTCTGGTAACGAATCTCAGGATGGTGCAGCGTTTGGCAGCAAGCAATGGGCTTCTGTTTACTTGGCCTCGACTCCTCAGCAAGCTGCAGTGATGGGTCTTGCATTTCCTGGAGTAAATGAGGTACCAGATAGGGTTTGAGTTGTTAAGTTGATTCCTCAGATATTTAGTGGCTGTCTTTTCAGTTAGTATTAGTAGTAAATACTGCTGTGTAATACCTGGATGTCAGCTTGTTTATATGTTTGGCAAGTGGTTTCTTCCTTGATCCAAGCTTTGGTTTCACCAACTGCATTCTGTTTTTCTATGACAATTCAATATATGAGCCAATTTTAAACTAAAAATTAGGTTTAGGTCAGAATTGGTTGGCTTGGACTTCAGAATTTAGACTTTTCGAATAGCAGAATAATATTATAAAGTTAGGAATTGAAACTTGATAGAAATCTTATGCCTTCGGTGTAAGATCTGGTACTGTGAAGAGTACATGTACCAGTAAATGACACAGGGGGTCAGGTCTGAACCATTAACACACAAAATGATAGATCTTGAACTGAACAATATGGTTTCAATCACAAGGATTCAGTATGAATGATGGAAAAACTTTCAAAAAAGGGAGTGCAAATGAAGATACTTGTTGACATTTTGATGATCTGTGAAAGCTAAAATTGGACAGTACTTCAAAAATTAAAATAGGGTTAGTGGTAGATCCTTTACAGCGGTGATCTATGTAATGCATCCTAAACTATTTGGTTGGACAAGAAAAAAAATTGGATGGTGCCTTGAATACAAGATTCCTTTGGTTTCAGTTGTTTTCTCTCATTGTATTTCTCTCCTTTTTCTTATGAACTAATTTAATCTCAGATGGACGGATGTAGAACATTTAGTTAGTGGGGGAAAATATGAAAATTAAAAGAAAATAAAGTTGTATTTGGAAGAAAAAAAATTGACTGGAGGAAACTGCCCTCACAATGCACCTAGTGGATCTGTCCCTGATCTATAGCATTTACTTCCGTCAGAAACTTATTGCATTCTCTCTTTTCGTGTGCTAGTTTAACTTTTTTTTTTTTGAAAGCTAGTTTAACTTCTTAGTTCTAATTATTTAAATGCTGTGTCAGGTAGAGGAGATTGATGACATTGACGATACTCCTAGTGATCCATTTGTCGCAGATGCCATTGCAAATGAAAGAGACCCAGTTCTTTCTGAAGAACAAAGGAGAAATTTTAGAAAGGTCTTTATTGTTACTTTGAAATATTCCACCCATCCCTCTGAACTTCACAACTTGCATCATTGCTTGCTATTTTTATAGGTTCATTAATTTAAGAGTGAAGTTAGGTGAAATTCAGTTTACTATTATACGATATTCATCAACTATATTTGCTTATCTGGACTCTGATGAATTGTGCTTGTTCTGTATCTTCTTTTTCTAGTCTTATTGTATACTTCTGAATGTTTTCAGTTTCTCCTTAGAGCCTGGACACATGAAAAAGCAATTCTCACAATTGTCTTATAGCACTATGGATGATTGTATGTAGCAGTAGTTGGAGGTTTCATATGGGGTTCTACTTCTAGGTTGCTCTCAACTTTTTGCATCGATTACCTCAGGACCTTATCATGAATGGCTTTAGTACACTCCATCTGCAATAATCTTCTAAATCTTAGTAGGAGTGGGATTCAAAAGGCCTTCTATCTTGAATATCCTGCTATGAACATGAGAATCATTCTTTTTTTTTTCCTTCATGTTTCACATTATATCTGTTATGTGTAGAATGTGACTGTCTGTATGCCTTTCTACATGCTTGAAAAATCTGGTTTCCCCATTTTATGTATGCGTTCATGTTTAATTTGTTCGCCTTTTTACCTATTGGCATCTTGGATGTTCTTCACTTGTGCACACTTTCTTGACCTCGAGTCCTATCATAAAATATTTTGCAAATTTGAGATGTGGGCTTCATGTTTGGTATACTGGATTTTAGTTTTATGTTTGGATCACATCCATGACCATGAACAGGTTAAAGAGGAAGATGATGCAAATCTTGATCGGAAGCTTCAACTTCATCTGAAACGAAGGAGACATCTGAAGATTCACAAAAAGGTGTTGCTTGTTGCCACTGTAGTTTTTAATGTTGGCTTGCCCTATAGTTTATCAAATTTCAGAAATTTACTCATCATATTTTTTTTGATTGGAAAAGATATTATTCACCCCATTTAATTCAAATTTCATTCACGTCATAGCTTTTAATTCTGTACGTGTTGTACTTTAATACAGGATCAGCAGCAAGGTAATAATAATATAAAACTACAAGAAGTATCAAAAATATCAACTAAACCAGTTTTCAAACAAAGTTTGTGCTGCTATGATAAATCCTTCAGCAGAACTCATTGGGATCTTCTGTCTGTAAACTCATCCTAACTAATGATACATGCGTTATAATTCTTCTTATTACTGTAACCCTAGGACAGTGTCTGTTCTTAGCACTACCATTATAATGTTGTGTATAGCATTATTTGTAATATATGCCAGGGTAAAGGTTATGTGGGCATATTAGAGTTGCCTTTTTTAACCTAACAAAGGTTTGATAACTTTGCAAAACGGATAATGGATGTGATGTTATGCTGGGATTGCAGTGCATTGTTCTTTGAGTCTTACATGTTACAATATTCTCCCTCCTTTCGAATAGATTCCTGTCCGTATTCCTTGTTGTGATACTCACTTTTTGTTCCGTTGTTAATCAGGATGTTATGCGAAAAGAAGGCCCCTCAGTTGTAGAGGAATATATCTTTCCTAGTCCTGTTTCAAATGGAAAAATTCATGAAAATGGTGAGAGTATGCATGAAGGTCAGACGACTAGTAATGATATTGACAAGGAGAGGCCACTGAATAATGATGATACTCCAGTGTCTTCTGATTCTTCTCCGCCTAATGTCATTCAGCCTAGGGGGATCAAGCGTTCAAGCGAAAGCGTGGATCTAAGCATTGATAATAAGAGGAGTAAGACTGTAATCATAGACAGTGATGATGAAGGTCATCCAGTCAATGATAAAATGGAAACTCTCAACAACTCTGTTACTGCTGAGCCTACTCTTTCACATAAATTGAATGAGAAGTTTAACTGCACTGCTTGTTCTAAAGTAGCCATTCAAGTGCACCCACATCCACTCCTGAAAGTAATTATTTGCAGGGACTGCAAATGCTTACTTGAACAAAAGATGGATGTCAAGGTATATGTACCTCCTATAGCATTTTGTTCTGATTTTACATTATTATGGCAATTGAGTCATGCAATTTTCTGGATGAGAATATTATTTAATGCAGTGATTATTGTGATAAAACTTGTCATGTTGGACCAAGCAGAATGGGTACTTACTTATA
Source organism: Erodium texanum (assembly GCA_036897725.1). Lineage (NCBI taxonomy): Eukaryota > Viridiplantae > Streptophyta > Magnoliopsida > Geraniales > Geraniaceae > Erodium > Erodium texanum. Next base: position 8,164 of record JAYMSW010000198.1, read on the forward strand.
GAGAGGAGTCATGCCCTTATTGGATACCTACATCAATCTTCGTAGTGTTGGGTGCTTGATGAATGTTTCTAACAACACGTTAACGTATAAATGTATCTGAGCTTTCAAAATAAGTATTATAGTTTTGAAAGCATCAATCATGTGATACTACTTTACTCTCCGGATCCTTGCTTTGTAGATATGAAGACTTCTGATTTTGATTGTCAAAGCTAGACAAATGTGAATTAGGACTCGGTTAAACTCCATACAGAAAAGAATAAGAGCTACGAAAAAAGCACATTACAATGTTATACCTATAATTATTTTGAGTCTGTAAAATAAAGACAAAATGATTATAACACAAACAGTTAGAGAAGCTATTCTGTATTGAATGCCTAATCTCAGTGGTAAGAAAGTTTTTCAGGATTAGTAATAAAATATAGGATGCATTTCTTAAAGAGAGAGGGGTCAGTGTTATGTATGGTTCATGGGATGTAGAATAAATAGCTTCTTACTTGTATGTATGTGAATGTATATGTGTTAGTGATATAGTGTTTTGTTGGGTATGGATGAGATGTTTAAAAATTTATCTATTGGTTCCTATGCTGAATTTGCATTATTGCAGGATTCTGATTGCTCAGAGGGTTTCTGTGGATGGTGTGGTCAAACTAGTGACTTATTAAGTTGCAAATCATGCAAGATGTTATTCTGTAACACTTGCATAAAGCGGAATCTTGGAGATGATTGCTTGTCAGCTGCCCATACTTCTGGATGGCTATGTTGTTGCTGCTCTCCAAATCTTTTGGTACAATTAAGGTCAGAACTAGAGCAAGCTATAGGTTCTGAAGGTATGACAACTTCAAGTTCTGACAGTGATTCCGATAGTTCAGGTGCAGACGTCCATGCTGCTGTCAGGTAAATAGCTGTTCCTTTTTGAATGAAGCTGTAAATAGTTCCCGTCCATTTACTCATGTTAATTTCGACTTATGATTTAGTTTTTTTATTTAAAGTATAGATGTGTATTTAATTCTCCTGTCTATTTTGCCATGGTAATATTCATGAATGAACTGTTACCTGGACAGTAATTTACTAATTTAGTTTGTGTTTCTCTTCTGTTTCCAGCTTGAAGTATTGATATTTCATCTACTACCTTTGACTATTCATTTTGATACAGTAATATGAATGTTGTTTATCATGACCGTGTTAAAGTGAAAAGCTCACTCCTTTTAAAATTTGTAACTAGTTAAAAGCTAGATGTTTCTCTCAAAACCAGGCTAAGACTTAAAGATACACTTGAGTACTGTTGCTCTGTTCCATTGAGATACGTTTTTGAATTAACAAATTGAGAGATCGAGTTCGGAATTTCGAATAAACCATGAAATTTCTTCTTTCCTACTATACATTTAAAAAAAACAAAATTCAAGGATATTTCTCAAGTTGCAATAGGAAAAATGTTGAACATCTTTTTAAGCTTGATTGTCTTAATTATTTCAGCATATTAAAATAAAATTTAGCTTGTTAGTTCTAATGAGTATTTCAGTGGCTGATTTGTTGCTGAAATGATAGTCTATCTTAAAATACATTAGTGGCTTTTGTTATTTACTGTACATCTGAAATTTTATTTTAATTGTTAATCAGCTCCAAGAGAAGGCAGAAGAAAAAAATTCGAAGAATCCTTGATGACACCGAATTAGGAGAAGAGACCAAAAGAAAAATTGCAATGGAGAAGGTACCTTTGATGTAGTTGAATGGGTCATTCCTAGTTTATTGGTTCTTATTGAAGTGTCCCACAGTGAATAAATGTAGATTTAGTGACCACTTGATTAAGTAATTGAGTCCACCTAGTAGCTTAATCTTTTGGATTGGAGTAAGTTTAACATGATATCCGAGCTTGGTTTGGTATTGGATTTTTGACCCATTTGTGTGTCATCCCCATTCATATATTCTTGGTGTGTGTGCAACACCTTTTGTGTTGTTTAGCCTGCATGTGAGTGCATGTGAGGGGAGTTTTGATGTGTCACACATTGAAAGAATGTGGATTTAGTGACCAGTTGGTGTTATTTGGGCCTCCCACCTAGTAGTTTAAGCTTTCTGGTTTGAGGTTGGAGTAAGTTTAACAGTTAGTAACTATTGTTATAATCAATTTTCTTTAAAGGAACGCCAAGAACATCTGAAGTCTTTGCAAGCTCAGTTTTCTTCCAAATCCAAGATAAATTCTTCGAGCTGCAATTACAATTTACCTGTTGGTGTTAGTGCGGAAGTACTGGGTGATGCTTCAACAGGTTACATTGTGAATGTTGTGAGGGAGAAGGGTGAGGATCCTGTGAGAATTCCTTCAAGCATTTCTGCTAAATTGAAGGCCCATCAGGTTTTCTTTTTATACCTATAACTTCTACTTTTCTCTATACTTGTGTATGTTCTAACACCTATGGGACTGTTGTTATGTAACTGCATATCAATAGTTGATCACTTGATCGAACTATAACGTCTACCCTTTTGCTGTACACTGTTCCATTTACGTTTCTTGATCAGTTGAAGTTCTCTGCTGGTTGAAACTGATATCTGGTTTATCATTCCATGATTTTTTTTGGTGCTTGATCATTGGCCATATGCAAATTTGTCTTATTTTCTCATATGATCAAATAACTAAAGGAAAAATGGACTCAGGGCATTCCTGCCAAGGAATCAAATCTGAGTTGGGCCTGTAACATGCAAGCTCTCTTGTGGATCTATGTGTTTGAGTTAAGCCAGATTCATTACATTATTTTTCCGATTTATTCTTGAACTAGTGAAGATTGCTATACATGTGTTCCCTCCCGTCTACACACCTTGCATGTTTTGAAATCGCCTGTCTAGATGGGGTTTGAAATGCACAATAATTTACTGCAAAGAATAAGGTGTTGTGAGTTTTGTTTGCTTAATGTGTACTGGCCGAATGCATGGCATTATGGCTTCCTGTTGCCTCTGTAGCAATTTGAATGCATGATTAATGCCTACTAATAGTTATTCCCCCCTTTAACTTCCATGCTGTTTTTTTTAATGATAGTTTGTCGTGTTGAGTTTTTTCCCTGTTAAATGGTGTAATTTTTTTTTATCATCAATTGAAAAAAAAACATATGATAAATGGTATAATCTTTGATGGTCTTTCTATTACACTTCAGCCTGATCATCTAGTCCTGTAGATTGCAGGGATTCGGTTTATGTGGGAAAATATAATTCAGTCAATCACAAGGGTGAAGTCTGGGGATAAAGGCCTTGGCTGCATTCTAGCTCATACGATGGGCCTCGGAAAAACATTTCAGGTATCATGCTTCATTTCTATCTACCTCACTATCCCCAACCTCTTCCCCCCCATCAATTTTGTTCCTATTCTCCCCTCAATATTTCTTTCTTAGAGATCTGCTGATATCATTCCTATTTTACTGTATTTTCTGCTATGCATTAAATTTACTCTAGTTCCATTGACCAGGAGTCGATGCCACCATTGTCCAAGGTGCTCATTCATAGAAAAATAGGTCCAGGAGATTTACAAAAAAAATGTCACACAAGTCCAAATGCTGTGGAAAATTAACACTAATTTGATTGACCTCACATGTTTTTGAAATTGCCCATCTAAGATTTACTGCAAAAATCAGGTGTTGAGAGTTTTGTTTGTTTGACGTGTACTGGCCGAATGCATAGCATTATGGCTTCCTGTTGCCTCTGTAGCAATTTGAATGCATGGCTAAGGCCTACTTCATGCATTTTCCCCCTTTCTCATTCTAAATTTTCCAGCAACTCTGCAAATATTCTGATGTCTCACGTGATTTGTGCAGTCCTGAATTTTTCAATGCATAATTCCCTAACTTATCATTCTTTTTAATTTTTATAGGTTATAGCTTTCTTATATACTGCCATGAGAAGTATTGATTTGGGTTTACGAACTGCACTTATTGTCACGCCTGTAAATGTGCTGCATAACTGGCGCCAGGAGTTCTTGAAGTGGAGACCTGAAGAATTAAAGCCTCTCAGAGTATATATGTTGGACGACGTTCACAGGTTTTGCTTTATTATTTTATTCTAGTGTCATGGGTATCATTAAGTTTTTAGGTTAATCATAGTAGTTTATTGTTTTAGCTTTTGCAGAGGTGAAATCCTGCAATGGTAAGGAAACTAGGAAATGAGTTGTTTCAGGACCATCGGCAAACAAAGTTTGTCTGTTTTGATCTGAATTAGCTAAAATCAGTATAGATCATATATTTAGTCATATGTGAAGACATGCACGTATTTAAGGTTAAGATGTAAGTATTTCCTACCATCTTAACATCACCTATCAATTATATCTTCATTTCCCTGAGGTAGACATAATGCTAAAAATACTGGCCCAAAGAGAAAAGGGAGTGATTTTTCGGGAAACAATCAAAACCCAATAAAGGGAAAAATTAGAGATCGCATCAGAACTGAAAAACTGAACAAAAAAGAATGAATATGAAACCAAAGAGAAATAAAAAAAGACAATTGTTGGTGGTTGTTAAACTTCTGACTGGCCAAACTTGAGCTGCTGAAGTTCTGGTGGCGTGTGAGCTTTACTCGGATGACAATGCGACTTCGGGGGTTTGCTGGACATGAATTTCTTAGGACGGTTGTGACAAAATTGTTTGCTGAATGGACGGGGATTCGATATCCTAACAGTGACTAAACCACATAAGTAAACTCTAAACGCATGCATGTAAAGTTATTCTCTACACGCATGCTTGTAAAGTTATTAGTCTATAACACCTGCTAAGCCTAAGATATGTCATCAAATGAGGAACTAAAAGCATAACCAAACACACAGGCTGCCACATCAGGACTCTCAACTGTTGAGGCTTCAGAGCTTCCTTTGAGGGTATAACGTATTATTTTATTGTTGAAAGTCATATATATGGCTCTACCTAAGGAAATATTTTGTTTTTATTATTGCAACTTTGGAAGTAGCATAGTAAACTAGTGAAGTTTGCCTGGGCTTTTCTGCTTTCTCTTGGAGATTCTTTCAGTAGTTGTTAAGTTTGAGTCTGTTGTGCGTGTGGTTACAGGGAAAAGTGAGCTGAGCTTTCATGGGTTATATTTTTTGGTTTGACCTCTTGTTAATTAACTGATGTGCTGCTTGTTGGCATGATTACTATCTTGTCAGAGATAGAAGAATGGAGTTGCTCGCCAAGTGGAGAGCCAAGGGTGGTGTCTTCTTAATCAGTTATGCAGCTTTTCGGAACTTGTCCTTTGGAAAGAATGTGAAGGATCGGCACATGGGCGGAGAAATTCGTTTTGCCTTGCAGGTGATTGCCCAAATGATTTGTAGAGTTTGCTAGTCATTGTAGTTGAATTGAAATCATCTATGGGTTTATCGTAATTTAAGTGCACTATCGATACTAAAAAAGATATATTTGAAAAACATAACTTTGTTAATGTTCCGTGTCCACTACTGTTTTATTTTTTGCACTTAAATACTCCCACTTTCTACCAGGTTTGAACCCTGGTCCTAGGGCCAATGACCCTATGACTTAACTGCTGTCCAATTAGGCATTGATCTCGATCACTACTAACAGAAACTCCAAAGCCATACGATGGATTCAATTGTGATGAAAATGTTTGGGTGAATTTGTGGGAATAACAAGCTTTGGAATGAAGCTATCTAGATAGGAGTTTTGGTAGCTCTAGTTGAAAGATAAATTGAAGGGAAACCGCTTACAGTGGTTTGGACATGGGAAGTATAGAGAGGTTAATGACTCTGTCATAAAAGGTGAAAGAATTCAGTTTGGAGGCATTAAAAGTACGGATGAGCCAAAGTTCACTTGGAAAGTACTTGATAAGATTTGATTAGACAAAACTTAATAGGGGAGATACCATTCAATAGGACGAGTAGAAGACCACGGGGAATTTTGCTAAAGGATTCATGTAGCCAACACTACAACAGTTCAGGAAATGGCTTGGAGGTCACTGTTGTTGGTTATCCACAGTAGCTATTATATATGCTCGTTACTAGTTCAGCTGGGTTTAAAATTTAGTGCCGTGATGATAATAAAAAATTGTTTCATTCACATTTTGTTTGAACAAAATATTTGAACTCTTTATACTTCTGATTTTGGAGTAATTTTCATCACTTGCTACTTTAGTACTTTTAAAAATAACTGATGAGTAAGTATAATTCCTTTTCTTCCTGTTTAGTTGGGTGGAAAAAAGATGGATGAAAATCTTTAAGGTTTGTCCAAAGTTAGAAGGATGGATCAAGGTTCATACATGGACAAATGTATTCTTATTAGCTTTTCCCATTTTTTTTGTTTAGTAGATTTATCTGGAAGAGAGTATCATTAATCTGTTCTCCCACATGTACCAAGCAACCACTTGAAGAACATCATAGTTCACCATCCACCCTACCAAACATTTGAATAATGTATTGTTGTCTGTTGCGGGCATGTATATATCTGATAGTAAATTACCCTGGCATGCTTGGCATATTCGGCCTTAGCTTTCTGCTGATACTTCCAACTATCTCATGCTTTGACATCATTTTTATTTAAAATTGTTAGGATGGACCTGATATACTTGTTTGTGACGAGGCTCATATAATAAAGAACCAAAGGGCCGATACAACCCAAGCCTTGAAGCAAGTAAAATGCCAGAGAAGGATTGCATTAACTGGATCACCTCTACAGAACAATCTTATGGAGTATTACTGTGTATGTTTGAAACTCATGCCTAAATTTGGGGGACAGTTCATGCTCTCTTGTAACTGAAACCGTTCTTATGATTCTTTCTGTAACAGATGGTTGATTTTGTAAGGGAAGGTTTTCTTGGCAGCAGCCATGAGTTTAGAAACCGGTAAGAGGCGCTAATGATACATTTTTTTATTGCTACCTTATTCCAACATTATTCTATGCATCTCACCCATAATTTCCTTTTCATGCAGTTTCCAAAATCCTATAGAGAATGGACAGCACACTAATTCAACATCCAATGATGTCAAAATTATGAACCAGAGATCTCATATTCTGTATGAACAATTGAAAGGATTTGTCCAGAGAATGGACATGAGTGTCGTGAAGAAGGACCTGCCACCTAAAACTGTCTTTGTAATAGCTGTGAAGCTTTCTCCCATACAGAGAAAACTGTACAAAAGGTTTCTTGAGGTGCATGGTTTCACAAAGGACCAGGCTTCTAACGAGAAGATAAGGAAGAGCTTTTTTGCTGGTTATCAGGCATTGGCTCAGGTAAAGTATTAGTGCTTTTTTGAAGTCTTAAAAGTTGGTTTCTTTGACATGGACATGCATGCTTGAAGAATGCCAGTTTGAATTTACATTAACCCAATCAGTCAGAGGTGCATCTTGTAGGAAGAAGTTTGCGGGCTAAACTAATTTTACTTATGCCATGTTTTTGCTTAACTGGAGGAAACATTAATTCTATATATTGTGAATGACTTTCATAGATATGGAATCATCCTTGGATCTTGCAACTGAGAAAAGATAGAGACTATGTAGGTCTTGAAGATGAAGATTGCTCAAGTGATGAAAATGTAGATATGGTTACAGGAGGTAATCTTCTCCTCTTTTACTTGATGAATGGATAATCATTTTTAAACAGTGTGTGGCAGTTGTGGGTTGATCACCAATTTTAATACTAGATGGTATCCGTTGCTAGTATTTGTTTATATATTTTTGCCTAGAACTTTGGGTTTCGCTCAAGTGGTAACAGATAGATATGTCTTCTAAAAACCTAATATAAATGATCACATAACACTTTACTAAGACTGTGAAGTGAATTAAATTTCAATGTTTAAAGGTAGGAGTATTTTCAATGTTTTAAGGTAGGAGTATTAATGACAACTGTGATTTGTTTCCAATGATCATGCACACCTTTTTCTTTAGCAACAAATCCCCACTGTTCCCATACTTCATTAAACAATATTTCATTCATAAATAAGATCCACCCTTCCTTCTTATTGATGTTTTTTCCTTCATCATATTGTTTAAGAACCTTATATCCATGTTACTGTACTTGCTAGTACTCAAGAATGAAAAGCATGGCTTGTAACTGTTTATTGATGTTCTGTTTGTTTGTCACTAGTTTCTATTTTTATTTTGACACTATTTATGTATTGTTCATTCTTGACAGAGAAGCTAAGGAATGCGAGTAATCTTGGTCCGGGGAAATATGACAATGGCATGTTTCAGAAGGTAATCTTCTCCTCTTTTACTTGATGAATGGATAATCATTCTTGAACAAGCTGCTACTTTGGTGTAGTTCTTTAGTCTTGTTGAACTTATTCCATAATGGGATAATGTGGATTAAATGACCTTTTTATATGCTAGTTGGGCCCTCCACCTAATAGCTTAAGCTTTTGGTTGGAGTAACTTAACCAAGCCTTTTCATGATGCCAAGTCTCCTATAAAATTTGCCGAGTGTCCTATAAAAAATTTTTCTTCTCAAGTTTATTGTTTCATTATTTCTCTTACCAGGACTGGTGCAATGATCTTCTTCATGAAAAAAATTATAAGGAGCTTCAGTACAGTGGCAAAATGGTTGTGCTGTTTGACATTCTGACAATGTCATCTGAGGTGGGCGATAAGGCCTTGGTTTTCAGCCAGAGCATACTAACCCTGGATCTCATTGAACTTTATCTTTCAAGATTACCTCGACATGGGAAAAGAGGGAAGCTTTGGAAAAAGGGAAAGGACTGGTATAGGTAGGTAAAATAACCCGAGTAATTTAGTTTTCTTGTCAAATGCTGATCAGTTTATGTTTCATCCTTCTTCTTTTTTCTCATTTAAAGCAATATGGTTCTCTAAAGCCTTCTGCTATGTTTTTTTTAGACATTTTCTAGGTTGAAATTGTGTAGGCATACACTTGGGTACCCCAAACATTAGATTCATCTTCTGCTAACTTCAGTGATAATTTCAGCTCTCATATGGGAAGCTGAGTAAATTACAGTTAATGTGATTTAACCAATCACCTCTTTAAGACTCAATAAGCACATATCCTTTATGACATTTAGCCTCCTAAAGCATAATTGTGGGCTTTTGTCACCCCTATTTCTTTTTCGTACATGGTCATCTCAATCAGCCGAGACAGTAAATAATGATTTGAAAATTCCAAGGATCTTGACACTGACCAGCTATTTGGTCGTAAGAGTAGGTATCAACAAAAGTTGTAATGACACTATCTACCAACCATCCTTCTCCACCAAGGTTGATTATTGATACTAGAAGGTTCGTGATTTGTATATTTTCGCTTTAAGCACTTTTAATTGTCATTCGTGACATGCTGATCATATTTCTGATTCTGGTTTACAACCACATCATATCATTGATATAATTAACATGTTTTCTAATTATTTTATAGTATCTAAATTTCTACATGGAATGTTCTCTGTTATTTATATGACTTTGGATTTCAAATGCTTCTGGATTGATCTTTGGTACAGGTTAGATGGCAGAACCGCTAGCTCTGAAAGGCAGAAAATGGTTGAAATATTTAATGATCCCCAGAATAAAAGAGTCAAGTGCGCTCTTATTTCGACTAGAGCTGGATCGCTGGGAATTAATCTGCACGCAGCTAATCGTGTAATTATTGTCGATGGGTCCTGGAATCCAACATATGATCTCCAGGCTATATATCGGGCATGGAGGTGAAATTTAATTTATATGTTTATTTTATTTGAACCTGAAACTCCTTTCATCCCATAGCCATTTGTTACTAAAATATTCTTCTTTGTAGGTATGGCCAAAAAAAGCCCGTGTTTGCTTACAGATTATTGGCTCATGCCACTATGGAAGAAAAGATTTATAAGCGACAGGTAGGTTTATATGGCAGAACAAAAATGCATTTCAATGATTTGATTTTTCATGGACGTTTAAGTTTAAAGGACAATGGTTTTAATAGGTAACGAAGGAAGGTCTCGCTGCAAGGGTGGTTGATAGACAACAAGTACATAGAACAATCTCTAAAGAAGAGATGCTACACCTCTTTGAATTCGGTGACGATGAAAGCCCTGATTCTCTTACTTGGGAGCTTGGTAGCTCATCAAAGCAGAAAGAGCCACTTTCTCGTGAAAGCTGCTCTTCTGATAAGTTCATGGAAAATCTACTTGGAAGGCATTCTCCCAGGTACATGTTCTTTTTCAGGTTCATATTTATTAGATTGGGAGTATTGTAAATGTTTCGTTTTTGTCCCACTACTTGCTGCCATGTCAGATATTTAAAATACGACACAAAAAAAATTGCCACATCGGTAGAAATTCGTGACACCTTAACTGCAAGGACAAAAATGTTCCTTGGGACTAAGCTGAAACTATTTGTGATACTTGAGGACGAAATTGAAACAAAAGCTGAATGTGTGGCCGAGTTGGGGAAAAAAAACATACTCGGTGTGAGTTTAGCTCAGTTTCCCACGGGTAAGATTGTAGATATCATAATCGAAGATTGAACTCCTTCATCTGGAGATAGTTTCCCTTAACAGTGGTAAGATTCTGATTGTAGTTTATACAATTGTTTCCCTTAACAGTGGTAAGATTCTGATTGTAGTTTATATAATTGAAGTATTGAACTCCATTGTTTTGAGAGAGTTTCCATCTATGTTGAGTGAGTTTAGCTCCTATGTATTTAACTCCGCATAGTCAGGTTCTTTTACCAAAGCTGAGATTTTGTTCGCTTGTTTGCTTTACTTCATATACAATAGTTTGGGAAGTACTAAAATAGATAACCTTTCACACCAAAAACAAAGACTAAGATTTTTGAATATATGTATATTGTTAGCATAATCTAATGTTTTATCCACTATGATAATGCCAAAACTCTATTCATATATTCCCATCTTCTTCAGGTGGATTTCGGCATATCACGAACACGAGACCCTTCTGCAAGAGAACGAAGAAGAGAAGCTGTCAAAAGAGGAGCAAGACATGGCATGGGAAGTATACCAGAAATCACTAGAATGGGAGGAAGTGCAGCTAGTACCACCACCACCACCACCACCACATCCCCATGAAGAATCATCGACATCACATGTAAAGCCAGACGTGTCCGGTGCACCTGCACCAGCACCACCTGCACCAGCAACAAGAACCCTAGCTCCTTCGAAGGCCACATTGAGGAATTGTTCGGTTCCTCGAAAATGCACAAACCTCTCTCACATGCTGACCCTTCGGAGTCAGGGCACAAAATCTGGCTGCAGCACCATATGTGGAGAATGTGCTCAGGAAATAAGCTGGGAGAATCTGAACAGAGATGGAAAGAAGTAGAGAGAAGACTTAGCTTCCTTGTGTGTGTAACGATCTGATGTAAATGGCTGTCTTGTGCTCCCAACGTATTATAAATGATATCTTGGTAGGTGTTCGAACGTATTATAAACGATATCTTGGTAGGTGTTCATTGCGTATAGGAGGGTCTTGTTGTTCTGAATGTAGCATCTTTTTGTCTAATGTTGTAAAGAGAAGTTGAGAATTGTGATAGGTGTATAAGGCTCGTGTGACCTTACAGATCATACATGATTCAATATAATGAAATTTGAAATATTTCTATTTTGATTTTAGCTAGGTGCTGCACCACTTGAGTTTAGATTTGTAATATGTAGCTATTAATTTTTTTTTGTTGAGATGGTAGCTGGAATTATTAAAATACCCCTAAACTTATATAAAATAACAATTTTACCATAAAAAAGAATTGAACAATAAAAATAAAAAAGATGTGAAAGTGGCTTAAATTTCTAAACAACTAGTAACCAAAACCATGGGACTCTTCGAAACCACTGTCCCTAAATTGGAACTTGCATATCAATGGTAGTGATACCAAGTTTGGAATTCTATAGCAACTAGCAGTTCACAATCATACAGCATATATATGTCGAATGTTACCCATAAATATGGCACTTGCATGAAAGCTGCCAAACACATATAATTGCAAAAAAAGACAGTCAACAAGTAAAGAAAAGACAATTTTATCCTGTAAAATACCAACTTGTCAAAAAAATATATCAACATGTTATTCACCGTTAATAACAAGGTTAAAACAAGTAAAGAAAAGACAATTTTATCCTGTAAAATAATAGGGTGTAATACTTTAAAATAATAAAGTTTATTTTGTACTTTTCATTTCTTTTGTTTAAGTGAAATTTTGATATTTTTTTGAATTTTTAATTGAAGGGTAAAATTGGTATTTTAAAAAAAATCGAGAGATCATATACCATGCACATAACCTAACCTAATTTACCCTTTTATTTTATATATGACTGATGGTGGAAAAACAAAAAAACTATATAGTACCAATTTAAAACACCTTTTATATAATATACCAACTTGTTAAAGATTTCAACCACACTATCTTTTTTCACAATTATCCCATTTATACATAATAATTATGAATATACTGTTGTAGAAACAAGTGAAATACTGATAGTACATGGTTTTACCAAGGAAAGGTCACATAATTATGAACAAATATTGCAATGGAAATTGTATTTGTATTTCATCAATACTCATTTTCTTCCCTAATTCGCAGCATTTTCATTACTGGTTAAAACTTGTACCAAATTTCACACAATGCAGTTCACAATCACACATCTTGTAGGAACATTAATTATACAGTCTCGTCCCTGAGGTGCTGCGAGAATGGACAATTGTACGGGTGAGCAAAAAACCTGTCAAAACCGACCAATTCAAGACTGAAAAAATTGAAACTGAGAAAACCAAAAATATAAAAAAAAACGACGGTTTTTTGGTCGGTCTCTTTATAGACAGAAAACTTACCGTCATCAAAGTTGGGCCAAATTTTGGCAACTTTGAGTGAAATCCCATGTTACTTGTGTTAAGCTTATTTCTTTCAAACTATACTCATATTTTTTAAAAATGAAACTCGATCTTACTTATTTAATTGGTTCAGAACTTAGTTAGTTTAGGGCAAGGGCATCAGGGGGTGCCGACCCGTGCCAACTCATTAGCACTGATGTTGGCGAGTTGCTAGTATTGGTCAGCACCAATGGATTGCTAACGTCAATTCCTTCTCTAATGGATAGAGGGGAAAGTATTTGGCTTTGATAGGTATCTATGTGGAGTCGTCTCCTTGTAGGGAGCCGGTGCCCCGTTAGAATCAACGCTCCAATTTTTTTCTCAGTGCCAACACCAGCGCTATCTCCCTAACACCCTCTCAGTATTAACCAATGTCCTTGCTTATATTTAAGTCTATAGTAGTAGAACACGTGAAGTAAATTTAGTTGAAAGAGTGAGAAATTCCATTCACCAACACCAAACAAGTCTTACATATTCGATTCTTTCAACCGGTAAATTACACCAAATCAGTATTGGAATGCAGAAATCAGAGACCTTCATAGCTCTATATTACAGTGACATGAGCAGGCCACGACCCGATAAACCTACAATCCTCACTTGCCTTGTCCTGTCCACCTAAGCTTTGGCTGTTGACGCTTCTGTTTTGTCTAATCTTGCTCGTTTTGCAGGTGGGTCACTACATTCACCGTTATCCTGTGAACTTTCTCCAAGAACAGTGTTCTCTTTAGTTGTGTCGCTCACTTTTTGGGTACTATCATCCACCAAGGGTCTTGTTTGGTCATCAGCGGGTGGAGGATGCGTTGCTTTTGTTACTGGGGAAGAAGGGTCGTTGGTGGAAGGTGAAGAGCTGGACTTCAACTTTTCGTCCTCCATCTTTCTTTGCTTCTCAAACATCATTTGGAGATATTTCCCTTGTTCTTCGATTCGTAATTGTAAGTTTCTCTGAATCTGCATCGACAAATTCACTACAGTGTCACCATATCTGAAGATGGATCACAATTTTTTTTCCAGATAAAATGGGCAACCTGGACAACGATTGGTCAATGCTTACCTCAAGTTGTTCATGAAGCTGCTTCTGAACCTCCATCTGCATTCGCAATGCTTCAGTGATCCCCATTGTCCTGTGCCCCCGAAAAAGAGATTAATACATCAAAAACATTAGGTAAAAGTTATTTATGTTTATAAACCCCAGCTCTTGTGTATTTAGAACATGTATAGCTTCCTCAAAAAAAAATGGAAGGACATGATAAACAATTCAACATAAAGTAACACACTTACGTTTTCAAGTCTAGAGATTTCATTTCTTCAATTGGGGTAACTTTTTTCTCTGAAGATCCTGAGAATTATAACACAATTTAACCAAATCACCAACTAAAGTCTACAGTATGCAAACCCTCAGAAGTAAAAAGAATGATGCAAAAACAAAACTTAGAAAAAGAGCCAACATGCAACAAGTTAAGATCTGACTGAATAAAGTATCAAGTTAAGTGTTTTAGAACTTTCTTTTGTATTTACAGGCATGGCAGGAAGGGCAAAATATCAAGAATAATTGCATGCTTTCATCCCAAGAATTAAAAAAATAAAGAAAAGAAAAAGGCTTAGAAGCCTCTCAAAATCAAAAGAAGCATTTAGTATAAAAAAGTAAGAAGTGAGGAGGCAATCACCGTCTCCTTCTGATGACTCTGGTCTATATCTTGCTGTGCGATATTTCTGACCATTCGAAAAACAATTTTTTTTAAAATATTAATCAAAACAAATATGATGAATAAGCTTAAAGAGAGGAACTAGACATTTACAAACCTGAAGGTGGCTTTTTACATGATATATGGTCAGGCCTTCAACATTCATGAGCTTTAAGACACCCTTTGGAGTAGCTCCTGTAAGATGAAATTGTGAGTCAAGCAGCTAAGAAGATATGATTTCTAAATGCCTTGTGAGACCAAGAAGTACTATATGAGACTTATTAGGTTACGCACGTTCACTACCACCGAGCTTATTAACAGCTTCAACGAATGTCTCATGAAGTTCTGGCGTCCATCGCATTCGGGACTTTATTGGGGGTGCAGGTGACAATGGGTTAGTAGCAACAGAAATTTCTCCAGATGGTTCGGGCTGATGATTATGGATATGAGGTTCTTGCACCTTGATGTCAGTGCAAGGTTCCATTACCTGTATGAAAGTAGAAGTTTAGATTTTGTAATATAAATTTGGAAAACAAAGTTTGAGGGAGATCATCTTCTAAGCTTCTTAGGTAAAAGAAAATGTAAACATTATTATGTATTTCCTATTACATTCTATTAACACTTGATCCAACCCAAAAACTCATGTTATTAGGCAGAGAGCCTAACTAGTATATCAAGTAGTCACTAAAGACCTCTCTCTCACACGTCTGTTGGGCTTCTTTCTCAAGGAGGCGATTGAGTTGCAAAATTAGAGCTCCTTTCTAGTTAAAGGAGGTCGTGAGCCCATGGTAAGTCTAGATATGAATCAAAAGTTTGGTGCTCCATTACTTCTACATAAGCAAGGTGAGCCCAAATCTTAGTACATATAACTGATAATAAAAAAAAGGCGCAGAGCCCACTACCATAGCAAGTGATCACTAAATTCACATTTTTTTCAGTGAGAGACACTTCAACACACTAAGTGTATGGCACTAGGCTTTCAATTGAATCTTTAGATTTTGAATTCTTCTTTGCAAAGCAATATCTTATTTTGGGACTACTTTGGAACTCTGGGATGCAAAAAGTATATGTAGCACTGGCATGCGCATACAACATGTCGATTGTAGAGACTATAGAGTTAATAGGCATATAGGCAATGGATGTTCTCTGTATGGACCTGACAACTTTAATAATACCAAGGCTTTTAAAGACATTTGACTCACGTTAAACACATTTCACCTTAAGTTAGGAACAAACCTGAGTTCTTGGATCTGCAGCATTGGCATCTATAAGCTCACCCCAGTTTGGGTCCATAACATCATCAACAGAAAACAACTGATGTGCCCATTCCTGCAACTCAGTTCCCTTGGTAAGGTCCTCAGATGCCAAGACTCCAGTAACATGTTCAGCATTCCCATTCACGTCAAGAACACCCTCTGGAGGGAAATCAATAAAGTCCTTAAGTGGGTCTGTGTACCAAAGACTTTCCTTATTATCTTCAAGGTGAGTTATCAATGATGTGTCCTGTGCTTCTGAAGGGGATGAATGTGTTGGAGAAAAAGACACTACATCGCTTGATGCTGAAGAAAATGATGGGCCTTTTTGGGAATGCCTATCGTGTACTAAAGCCCGTGAGAAACAAGAATCAGCAGAGAGCCTCTGGAGACTGTTATTGGGCCGGAGTAAAGATGCCTCTGGAGAAACAGGATTTGCCATTATTATGTTTCAGAGGGCACTCAAAGAGAATCTGCAATCTTGGATGCTTTTCTAGAGTTGCAAGAACAGGAAATGATCAAGATATTGCAAAAGAAATCTATATATCATTCAGCAGCTTTTAATTAGAAGGGTTTATATATTAAGTATACTAACCAGTGTCAGCTGCTCGTTTACTCCAAGTTACTATTTCTTGCCAATAAGTGACAATGAGATAACATAAAGTAGTGTCTTAATCTCGCATCTCCATATTCCAGTGCTGTAAAGTTATGAAAATGCAAAATCATAAGATGAGCGCCGTTTAAACCACAGATGTGATGCTAACTAGTCTAAAGTACTCCGTATAATTTTAAAAAGATGTGTCCAAACTTATTATGTAGGCACAAATAAGCGATTTTTCAACAAATACGAAAATAAATGCAGCAAAGAAATCCCAAGGCAGTAATGATAACCATAGAACTAAGTAGACACACATCTAAGTCACAAAGTACAAGCTAGGAGCGTAATGTAATGAGTGCACTGCAAATCATTCATCAAGAGAGAAAAGGACTACCATTTAGAAAGGTACCTAAAGAAGCAACTAAGGAATTCCAAGTTGTGGGGATTGTATTAACTTTAATCAGCTGGTTATATATAATATGCCACCAGATTTATCTGGATTAGGGTTTTGTACATTACAAATATTCCTTAGGTGTGCCTTATGAACATAATAGATCTTCATATCTTCATTGCATAAGGTTCACATTTCACCCTCTGGCTGCACATTTATGATGATAAAAAGTCAAATGTGCCATCTTACTTTTGTAGCCTCTGACTATACTGCTATAAGTTCTCTCTCCAAATATTCTTTCCCATAACTGCCACCACTCAAGTCTCGTCAGGTAACACTTTATTTCTAACTCTTCATACAAGTAAAGATTCAGAGAAGTAGCAAGTGTCCATAAATATAAGGGCCAAATGTGCAGCAAAGGAAACCAAAGACTAAATTCTAGTCACCGTTTAAAACTGAGCTCTCATTCTAAAGTCTTGAGTCATAACAAACATGTCACATAAGCCAAAACTTGTAAAAAGAAAATCCACCCGATATCCCCAAATCTTCTAGCTCCAGCCCCTCCAAGCATGCTCAAATAAACATGTACCCACAATCCCAATAAAGCTCTAAACACAGAAAACAACTTCTAACAACAGAACGCCAAAGAGGAAAGCAAAAACAAAATCGCATACCAAGACAAAACCACAAATCAACGGCATCATCTTCACATAGACATAGATATACAACCCAATTAAACTTAAATGCCTACCTACCTGGAAACAGTTCTACAGAAGCACAGGAAACAAGTACACACAAGACCCTATAGAGTATATTATAGGAAAATATCAAAGCTAACCCACAAAAAAGTTCCATTTTTCACATAATACAGATACAATTCGAATTCGAATGCCCAATACAACACCCTAACCAAAATTCACCATAACCTCTAGCAAATGCACATTCAACCCAGTTCAGATTAGAACCAAAGAACACTAAAACCAGAGCTCAATCATGAAAATTACAACAAATGGTATAGAATTAGGTCACTGAAACAGCAAAATCGAACACAATCGAACAACAAATACCAAATACAATTGAATCTAAAATCCGAAATGGGTATGTCGAATCCTACCTGGAATTGAGAGAAAACCCCGAGATAGACGCACCCAAAAACCGAGACGAGCTTGAAACTTCCAGAAAATGAGGCAGCTAGAGAGGAAGAGCCCAATCCAATTGCGTAAAAGATTCTGATAGGAACCGTACGGTCTCGTCTTCTTCACTTGAAACAAATAAAAATTCACTCTTTAACTATCAGATTCAGAGAACTTGTCTTTTCCAAATCACCGGGAAACCTATGTGTCCGGTTCGCTGTTCGTCTTCTCAGCCGCCGATCGTCCGTGTGATGTGATTTTGATCAGAAATGGACGGTGGTGATGGCAGGAACGTGGATTCCAAATATGGGAGCTCACGCACCTGATTAGTGATGACGAAGATGCTGTAGTATATAGTATTAAACTATAAGGTGGACCCACAAAGCTAATAATAAATTATTATTTTTTATATTTTTATATTTGTGTAGACTTTTGTGGTACATAGTTTGAGGAAATTATTTGTCAGAAAAGGTCCACTTGGAAATAATTTATAGTTGGACAAATATATCTGGCTACTTGTACTGCAACTTGTCACACAATTTGCAGCCTAAATAGTTCGTAAATAATAACTTTAATTGTTATCTTTTGTTTTTATCGTGAAAGTGATATGATGAAATTGGTTTGGAGTTTTCTTAGTCGGGAAATTACATATTGTAACAGTTTATTAGTGCTTATAATCATATTGTAATGTAAACTTTCAAACTTATCATGTCGTAGTGGTACTTTTTTTTGTACAATTTTCTTCATTAGTGTATGAAGTGGTTTTTGTTAAAAAAAAAACATTTTTATTGAGACATACTTTTCATTTAACTGTGAAATAATGTCTATTTAGACCCATTTTTATTATTAGAGTGTGAAACAATTATCATTGATATAATAATATTGTTGAAACATAATAATGAAAATATATGTTGTTGTTGTGTAGAAACATAATAATTTAAATGTTGTTGAAAATATATGTTGGAAACAATTTTCTCATATGAATTCTAATACTATATGTTATAAGTTTCAACACAATTAATGTATAAATATAATAAATTCCAACCTAATAATATTTACACCACAAACTTACAGAAAGTCTTCTATACTGCAACCATATATACACATTTCTAAACGCGTGCAAAATAGAAGGCAGTCCACAAATATTGGCAAAACACGTGCATATATAATAAGTACGTGATATATATGTAGACCAAATCTACGTAATAAACTCCATAACAACATGCAAACTCCACGTAGATTTCAAAATCCTAGTCTCATGGAGTTCGTTGAGTATGTATATATTCGATCTCGTACACATAAAAATAAAGTAACCATGCAAAACAAATGAGCTATAGCTAGCTGATCAGAATCACATATCACCAATGGCAGAAGGGTCAAAAGACGCCATGGCCACCGTAGCCGAGATGGCACCGATCACTATAGCCAGGAAAATCAAGACCGATCTCGATGCCAAACTTCCCAAATCCTGTAATTACATTTTCGTTACGATTTTTCTAAATCGACATATTTACACTTATAGTATAAAGATCTCATGTAACAAGTATAAGGTCGTTGCGTCACAAATATTATGCAACATATGTTGATGGTAATGGTGGATGTAGATATGGCTAAAACAACGGGGGGCCCCGGTGAGGGACACTTAAAAAAGGCGGGC